>AWYD02004545.1:0-236586 GCA_000504365.2 Pseudocercospora pini-densiflorae CBS 125139 | reverse complement strand
AGTATATTATTAGGAATAAGCGCTTAACTAACCTAGGTTAGTAACTAGGTTAGTATTTACTAAATAGCCGCTTAGTACTAGCCGATTATATATTACTAATATATAGCTTCTAGTAGCGCTTAAGGAATTACGTTCTATATATAAAGAAGTCTACTCTAGATTATCCTAAGAAACCTTAATTCGATAACTACTAAATAGTGCCTAGTAGCTTTTACTAGAATATTCCGCTACTATAAATAGACCCGAGGAAATACTAGTATATACTAAGGCGAAACCTAACTAAAGGAAACTAAAAGATTAAATATTAAGCGTAGTAGGTATATATATTCGAGGTATTACTTACTATAGAGAAGAATAAATTACGAGTTTAAAGGACTATATTCGATAAGGAGTAAATCTACTATCCTTCTCTAATATATTAAATCGAGAGTAGCGAGGTAGTTTAAGATTTTAGGTAATCTAAATTACCTCTTTAAGTAAGATAGTTATAGACTCGAGTCTTAACTCTTCTATTTTCTATCTTTAACTACTTAAGTAGACTACGTAAAATTAGTATTTATAATTAGGTAAGGCGTAGGATAAATAGGCGACTTACTATTCGTAAGTTAGCTTAGGCTTTAGTAGTTTCGAAGACGTAGTATACTTAGTAGTTAATTTACTAGTCGTAGTCTTATATAGAGTCTATATAGTCGTTAGCGTAAATCGTAATAATAAATATAGTAAGATATTTATAGTAGATAGAGTAGTAGATAGGGTCGTAGAAGGTGTCGTAGAAGGTATCGTAGAAGGTATTATAGAAGGTGTTATAGAGGGCGTAGTTAAAGGTATTATTAATAGGGTCGTCGAAGGTATTATAGATAGAGTCGTAGACGGAGTCGTAGAAGGTATTGTCGATATAGTTGTCGAAGGTATTGTCGATAGAGTCGTAGATGGGGTGGTCGATGGCGTCGTAGATAGAGTTGTCGATAGGGTTGTAGATGGAGTCGTCGATAGAGTCGTGGAAGGTGTAGTTGAAGGAGCTACTAGCGTAGTCGAGGGAGCCCTCGGGGTAGTTAAAGGAGCTGCTAGAGTAGTCTTTACGATAGTTAGCGAACTAGTCAGAAGTCAATGCTATCGCAAACTACAGATCGAAGCGGTTTTACAGTCAGCCTGGGTGCATATCTTACAGAAAGAGGCGGTGGTCTGGTCGATGCCTGGGGCTCTCGCTCTTCGAGCTCTCTTCTAGCAACACGCCCAGCAAGGAATTGTTGACAGTACGCCTTTGCAGCAGCATCCTTCGCCAAAGGCCAGTAAACACCCAGTTGGCCGTTACCGCATCGATCGGCAGCGCTGATTGCGCCATTGAGGGCGATATAAGCCGCGAGAGCAGAGATAAATCGCATTTTGCTGTAGATCCCGTCCTGAGAGCTGGCAGTGCAGATTGTCGAGTGACAGTCGTGAAGTCGAGGCTCACTTGCAAGAGCGAGCGCGAAGCTCAAACATGTTCGAGCATGGGTCCTAGACTAACATACTAGCTTGCCAGCTAACACAGCTTCGTAGGATGTGTAGGTGCACGCGCATCGAAGTTTGCACTAGTCGTCACTACAGCGAGTAGGTCCGCGTGTGAATGACTGTGGGTCTGGGCTTGGAATAGGCAGTCGTTGAATGGTTCCACTAATATTCGCGTGGTGGCCCTGTAAATCAGTACAGAGTGGCTGTTCTCGTAAGTAGAAACATTCCGTGGTGAAAGACTGCGTGCTCAGCAACCATTACAATACCTAGCCAGTCCGAGAGCAACGTCACGCAGATTGCATTTGGGAACCTGTACTTGGGGCGTCTCCGAGCCTCGTTGATCTCATAATTATCATTTTGGAAGAAGAAATTTCCAATTGTGTCTCCGGAGAGGGATGCAGGCGGGACGTATGATTCGGACACCGGCTGCGCTGTGGTAATCTCCTTGCCCAATCTTTGTATGATAAAAGTCATCCTGGTCACAGCTTGGGAGACCGCGATCCGGGTGTCCAGGTGAGGACCGGCACTTCGCGGCCGCTCCCATCTCGTCTGGAGTCTGGCCCTGCCGGTAAGATGAGATCGCGGATCCTTCTTCAGATGCCTGTATCGAAATGTATGGATGTCTTCAAGCTCGGCTAAACACTATTGCTCCGGGCAGAGTCGCGACAGCATAATAGGTAATGTCGTTGACGTACAGAACTGGATAATCAAGTCATGGCCAAGCCTGAAGCATGTCTCCGTACGGACTCGGATGTGGCCAGAATGTCTCAATTTCTCGCTCAGCTAGCCACATTCCTGTGCGCCGCGTACTGCAGGAGTTGTGGCTTGCTAGTCTTCTGTAGACGTGAAGTCAAGGAAAGGAGTGCGGTCGCGAAGGGCCTAGTCGTGCCAAGCCATGGCCGATTGCGGAGATGAGCCGCGGCTAGAGCCTCATTTGGCACTCGTCTCCTTTACACCACCACATTATTCTGTGCTTTCAGCCAGCCCGGCGGCAGAGTTTCCACTATAGGTCTAGGTACATGCTCAACACGTGGGCATGAGTCCGGCGAGGCCAGAGTTGAGCCACAATGGACGCTACGATTGACTTGCAGGCCAAGCCCAGCTAGGCATGAGAAGTTCCCAATGTAAGGCATTCACATCTCTTATTGTTGTTTGGTTTCGATACCATTGCTGGCAGCTGGGAACAAATGGTGACATTGTCGTGGTCGCGATTCGGGCGGCGACTGGCCATTTGCCGCTTCCTGGCTGTAGCAATAAGCATCTCTTTTCTCTGTATACTAACACTGTCGCCCTCCGCCACTTCGACTGAAATAGGATATGGTACTTCTGCAGCGAGCGAAAGCTCCCCACTTCACGCAAAACCAGCGGAGGCCCAGCATCACGATGATCTGGTCGAGCAAGAGCCACTCCTGAAAGCCGACATAGACCACGAGCAGCTTTCACATACAGTCCCGACCAGCTCGCCCAAGGCAGTCGCAAAGCAGACAGATCAAAGCCTCGAGCAAGCTGTGCTTAATCTGAACTCCTTCACTGAAGATGAGCTCCGCACCAATGCCTTGTTGGCTGTCCTTCCCTCCACTGGTGGTACCCATCTGCTTCGCGAGCTATCGCTACGTGTCCGGGTATTCAAGCAAGCATTCGAGGCATGGAGAGATATTCAGCTGCAATGGAGTCAGGGCGCTTGGCGACAGCAGAACGTAATAAAGAGGCTCCGAGAAACAAACTCCCAGAACCTCTTGAATACCATTGTGACCCATGACAGCTTCCGCAGCTTTTTTAATCACCTGGCTGAGCGATTGTTTCCTTTCCTGACTCCCTTCTATGGCGATCTGCTGTCACTCTATTCTGGCTTCGCAGGTCGAGGTCTGGTTTTCACTGCCGGTGACAAGCAAGCGCCATACCTGCTCACCTCGATTCCCGGACTTCGCAGACTTGGATGTAATCTTCCGGTTGAAATCATGTATCTTGGAGATTCAGACCTGGGAGAAGACATGAGAGATAAGCTCGAGGAGCTTTCTGGTGTGGTCACGAGAGACATGAGTCTTATGGTAGATGACGATGGCTGGACTTTGAAAGGCTGGGCCGCGAAACCATGGGCGATCTTGCTCTCATCTTTCCAGGAAGCCATCTTCATCGATGCAGATGCGCTCTTCTTCCGCAATCCAGAGGTGCTATTCGAGGATGAAGACGATGCCAGCACGGGTAGCCTGTTCTTCATCGACCGCAAGATGTTTCCAGAGAGTAAACGCACCTGGCTCAGGAACATTCTGCCCAAGCCACTTTCTGCCAGCATCAAGACGAACAGGCTGTGGACTTGTGAAAGTGGTCATATGCAAGACTCTGGAGTGGTAGTTGTTGATAAGTGGAGACACTTCGTGGCGCTGCTTTTGACTTGCCGCCTGAACGGACCCGATCGAGACGGCGATTCGGAAACCGGAAAGAAGGGCATGTACGACATGGTTTACGGTATGTGGTCCCGTGGGCTGTCACTATATCAGCGGGCATTGCTGACAATGGTTCCAGGCGACAAAGAGACTTTCTGGCTTTCTTGGGAGATGGCCGGCGATTTCGGCTATGCCTTTCACGATGGCACAGTTGGAAGCATGAACGTAATGAAACCAACCAAGTCCAGCTCCGCCGATGACAACGATGCCCACAATGCAACCGACTTGACATGCTCACCACAACTCCTGCACTTGGATCGAGGCCGACCACTCTGGTTCAATGGCTGGATCGCAGCTGAGAAATTCGAGGGATCTAGCAATTTCCAAACATTCGAATCTTACTCTGTCGAGCCTGAAGGTGTCGAGGAGCCTTGGGACTTGAGAGTGTCGAACGTGGCTTGCCTGAAAGTTGAGGAGAGCTATGAATTCACAGATGCAGAGCATGAAATTCTGGAAGAGCTGCTCGAGTCGGCAAGACATCATCATACAATCCACGGCCTTGGAACTTGATCATCATTCATGGGAGAAACAAGCGAACCAACTCGTACTACCTTGCATCGGCTACAGCCAATGTCACACCTCTTCAGACCAAAGAGCTGCGGGCTATTGAATGATGCATAGAATCAACTGCGCGATCTTGCGCTTCTGCTTCCGTAGTCAGTCAAACGGGAGACAGCCACGTACTGCATCGCGGCTAGTCAGACTCGGGAAGACCCTGGACATCGCCGGGTTCTCCTTGACACGAGCAGAGTTAGGACGCTCGGGGGCCCATATCTTCACGACAAGCAATGACGACAATAACTCGCAATCTTCAGCCTCAACAGAAGACGTCTCGCCTCCCATTTTCGGGAACTTCGCTGCTATACGTGTCAATAGGCACGAAGCGACTCGTCCACGCAATTGAGAATTCTGGGCTGAAGCAGTATCGAGGACATCCGAAGGACTTTCGCTCCGCCTCGCTTACCATTATTGCACTGTGAGCTGGGACTTGGTTAAAAGATATTGATCTCGTGACAGCATGAACGGGACTTGATCTGATTGAACGAAGCGATAGCGGGAATCTTCGCTAGGCAGATGATCTCTTTCCAAGTTCATAGTTCGCTCAATTCAAGCTTATGATGCTCTCTAAGACAAGGCAGCATATCTGCTTTGACGACTTCAATTGATGGTGGTCATGCAAGTCAGTCTTCGAATGTATCGGGAAGCTTTGATCCCACAACAGCTTCTGCATTGCTTGCATACTGTACTGCGCCGATCAAGCCCTCTCTTGCCTCTTTTCTACCTGATCACTACACCTCATCGCCATCTCCCAAAGCTCACTCGGCGCCACAATTTCAAACTCCTCAGGCAATTGATTCGCCAACGCCGCAACCTCAGTGACATTAGTAAACCAGCTCGCCAACAGACCAGCAACAAACAAAGGTTTCGTACCATCAAGGTACTGCGAGGAGAAGTTCTTGAACATCTGCCAATCAGTGTCAAGATTCTCGATATTGAGAAGGCCTGCAACCGGAAGACCTGCTGTGATGTTAACAGCAAAGGGGTTGATCGCGCACTTCTTTGGAATGCCATCGAAATTGGGCTGAATTGGAGACGTTGAGAGGCCGAGGAGGTGCGGGTTGGTGGATCTTGGAGCGAGTCAGTGTGAGATCAGGGAAGGTGGCGGTGAGTGGCTTACGTATATGCCTCAACAATATCGTTCGGTATTGGCACGATGCTGGTCGCATTGATCCGATCGTATATCCACATGTTTGAAGCTGTGCCTGTGGCTTCAGTGTAGCGGGCTGTTGCATTGAGAAACAGCTTGAGATCTTCTGCAGGCCAGTTTGAAGGATAAGTATATCCCGCACCACTTGGGCCGGTCACTAAGGTATCGTTCGGGGTAGCAGTGCTTTGGTAGTAACGCAACATGTTCGGAGCGATGTCCAGCAGGAGAGGGCTGACAGTCCAGCCCATTGGAAATGAGCCGCGAGCTGGGTCATCCCAAAGTTGACGCATTCGATGCTGGTTGTATTGAATGTTGTCGCCTTCACCCCAAGTGAGGGACATGTAGATTTTATTCTTGATTGCCGTCACCTTGGCGCGCGACTCTGACCGGTGGGCATGCTGGCCAGTGACCGCAAAGTACTTCCGCAGTCCACTCATGAGGCTGCCATTGTAGAGGTTGTCCGCTGCGACCACGTACACACTGTGGGCTGCAGCTTGGGTGACACCGCTCATTTCGCCACCGCTGGGAAGCCATCCCAGATATGCTGCGTTCGGAACTAAGGACGAAAAGATCCGTGACAGAAGTACAATCTCTTCTGGCCGATTGGGATCGAGCCACACCACGAGAGCAGACGTTGCTACCACGTAATCACGGAACGTGGCGCGGACATGTTGAGTGATCGGCAACATTGTGGTCGCGGAGACATCGAAAGAATTGCTCAAGCCCAGATACACAGTCAAATTTTGGAAGGCCGTATCCTCAGGCAAGAGAAATTGATAGATCAGCTGAGCGTTCGAGCCTCGTACGCAGCGTTCGCCAAATGGGTAACCTCGAAGCGCCGCTCTCGTGTCCAGCATATATGGATCTTCGGCAGTCGTTCCTGGAACAAAGCCGGCCAGAAGGTTGCCATCAGCGATGACTTTGACGTGAGAGACGCAGACCGAGGTCTCTTGAGAGTCGTCTATTGTAGATCTCTGAAGCTCGTCGCCAAAGGCATCTTTGATTCGCAGATAGAGTGAGCCACCGGTGTTTACATCATCCAGGAGAGGCGTGAGATCCATTGTGTAAGTGCCACTGTTCGAGCGATCAGTGACCGAGGCATGGACACGAGTGATATTAGACCAAGTGATGTTTTCGACATCTCTGAGCTCCTCCGGAGGAAGTCTCGTGATGATGCGATCCGTGGTTGCTGGCAGAACTTCTCCCAGAGCATACTCATACACATCGAGTTTCCCTTTAAATCGACCACGAAGATCATCCACGATAGGTAGATTGTGTTCCAGAGCCAGCGCTTCGGACGCAACAACAGAATCATGGAGACCTGCTAGGGTAGTGGCAAGATTGACAGTGTCGATCATGTCGGGATCGTACACAATCGCTCCTTTGATCTGACCGCGATATTTCTCCAGTAGATCGAACGGCTTGTCCGTCATGTTCTCTACTTGTACATGCTCAGCAATACCTTCCAACCACAACCGATTGCTCTCATCGTTATCGTTCCAGTAGAGGTAGATGCGCGGCTGTCCACGATTGACGATGCCTTGAAGTGATGTCAAGAGAAGCTGCTCTTCGCTAGTGAATGAAGTGAAATCCGCCCATTGTATCTTGTCTGCCACATCTGGAAAGCTCGGCAGCGCTCGGTCGGTTGGCCAGTTCAAGACTGATTCTATCGTGGCTATCGACCCAAGCGTCAGGAGTGCGACAAAAAGTATAATTTGTCCACGCATGGTGACCGACCGTCGTTCTTTTAAGTCGAGTAGTGGACTACTTCAATGAAGAGGTCAAGCTCGAGGAAAGAGCTCCCAACTCTGTGCGACTTAGTAAGCATCTGACCAGGATTCCATGTCGCAACTCTAGGCATGTGCTCGTCGATTTGTCCAGAAATGGCCGAAGGGCTGATCAGTACGACCATGGCAGTACAAGCAATCTTTGTCTGAGAAGGGACACCCCGGGTGGGGACTACATAGAATCGGATCTCATTTGATAAAGCTGTATGTCTTGCTATCCTTCACTCGAGGCAGTCTCTCACACTCTTGGTGTCCTCAAAAGAACTCATCATCCCACATGTCTCCAACATCGTCCACGGCCTGCTTGGCGCTATTAACAATCCTCCTAGTTGCAGACGCCGTGGCTTTGGCTGCAGCTCCAATCCATTCCTTCCCTGCCATCAATCGCGTAGTGTGTTCAGTGGCCACCCTTGAAGGCGGTCTTCGCCAACGCCCATCTGGTCTTGCTGTAGTCCCCAAAACAGTTCTCCAACACCAGACGAATATATCCCAAACAGGTTTCCAAACAGGTGCCAAAGGTCGTAAAAGCAGAGTGGGTATCACAAACGGGAAATATGTGTCGTAACGATAAGCAAAATAATTGTGTGCGGTAGACTCCAGCATATACCAGATCCACCAGATTATGATGGTCCAGCCAAGCCATGTGATTTGTAAGTTTTGTTGTTTTGGTCCGGTCCACGTGTAGAAGTTTTCACGGAATTCCACCCACATCCCGCGCCACACCGAAGTGTACGAGCCGCCGCAGTGTGCGCATATTGTGCGACCATTGTGGTCGGTATATGGGGGCAAAGTGCTTGCCCAGGCCTCGAAGTCGCTGTCGTGCGGGGCCAGGATTCTGTCGGGCTGAGAATCGCTCTCTGACGCTGCTTCAATGCGATTCTCTATTCGTCGCAGACCACGGTTCGCATCCTTAATGGTCGAACGTGTCGAGCGAAGTCGTTTATTGAGGTTCTCAAGCGCGAGGTCTTCCTGCCTTCGATCTTTTTCGGCTTGTGTGAGGCCTGCCGCAGTCTCAGTGTCTCTTGTTGTAGGCTTCGAAGTTCCGTTTGTATCAAAATTCAAGGTGGAGTTGGTAGCATCCGGCGGATGTACTATATCCTCCAAGGATGCAAGGGTATTCTCGCCTAAAAGAGGGTCGCCCTTCTCTTTCGCATCCTGGACTACTGCTTCGAGGGCTGACTTTGGATGTGTCGGCTCGCTAAGTATCCTTCTTGGATCTTTTGAAGTTTTGCTTGCATCGATTTTTGCTGGAGTGTCAACCCATCCACCAGTCACCTTGGGTGTCTTCTGTGCTCCAGCATCAAGCCCAGCGCCCTGGTCATCCTTCTTGGCACGCTCGTCGATGCGGACACGCCGAGAGTCCGTTCGAGTCTCCAACGGCTTCGCGTCCTCGTCTTTGGACGCGGCTGGAATACTGCCACTAGCTCTGCGCTCATCTTCTTTATCTCTGGCGGGGCTCGGAGACAAGCTGGATACGCGAGCCAGCTTACGCAGCAGAGCGATGCTATCATTCCGTCCGTGCTGGCTCCTTCGCGCTGGTCTTGAGGTCTGTTCTGCCGGCTTCGAGATGTTCACATCGTCAGGCTCATTCTCCTTGTCGCTGAGGTTGCTTTGTCTTCGTCCCACGGTCCTATCTTGACCACCTGACGGAGCACTTCCTGGCCTCATTTCGTCTGTCGCTCTTCTAGCAAGAGTCTCTAATGACCGTTTGGTCACGGCTCGTCTCTCAACAACCTCAATCTCCTTCTGCATCAACATATCGATCTTGCGGTTTCGATGATTTACTGCAGGTGTCGAGACCAGCAAGGATGCATCATTGAACTCGATATCCTCCGAGTCTAGCGCCGGCTGTAATGTGGTATTCATATGATGTAGTGATGAAGGTGAGGACATCTGTCTCCGCCTGCGCATCGAAGGTGGAGTATTCTCAAGTGAAGCCATGACGCCGCCTGGACTCAGTAAAGGATTGTCGTCTCCAGTATACAACGTTCTATGCGGAAATATGGAGTCGTCGTCCGCTCTCGGTAGCTGTGTACCCAGCTCTTCTTCAAGACCAAGCTTTCTAGGCCAGTCTGTTCGTCTTTTAGCTCTTCTGCCCCATTCTCGCGGCACGTTCAATGGCGGGTCTGATTTATTGCTTCCAGCGCTTGCGGCTCGCTGATGTCCTGATTCTGCCGCAGCAGTGCTTGCAAGTGTCTCTACAGGTATCGTTGTTCGTGGCCGAGGCTTCGCTCTCCAGAAAGGCCTGTTTTCTTGCCTTGCACGTTGTGCTTCCCGCTGATTCTCGAGTATGCGCCGGCCGAGATCATCGGTCTCATTTTCGTTCAATGCACTCAGGTTTGATATGTCTGAGCTGGATCCAGAAGCAGAACCCATTGTATCTTCGTCATGCACTCGAACCTTATCCATGGTTCTAGTGTCGCAGAAGGCGCGCGGATGTGTGGTATCGTTCCGGGAGGCGATTTTGTGATTGAGGCTGAATTTGCAGCGCAAAGAGGCTGAAATGAGATCGCAAGCTGGCTCTGAGTGCTCATAGCGTCCAAGATGTCACACGCGACCAATGCAGGTGAATGTTCGTGTTGGTGAAGGTATCATTGAGCGGTCATTCACCTCGATCGCGTCCCGCGTCTCGCGAAGCTTGACCCCTGTCGCATGCAACGAATCGGCAGCTTGCGAGATCCTTGCTTCTGCCAAGCCATATCCGCGCCAGCAGCCACCCCACATCATCGTCAGGCACAAGGCGCATTGCATAGCATTCATTAAGACAATACTTTCTGAAAGACTTCCAATACGAACGCATATATCGCCAGAAGCGTCTTGTCAAAAATCGCGACATCATGGCTCAGATCAATTGGCGAACAATCGACATCGATGCCTTAGACCCCGAATCTTCCGCCAACTTTGACCTCACAACGCTCACGCCAGCAGTGCAGCCTACTTCGACCGCAGATGTGCAGACGTTGGCTGGACAGATACGGCAGCTGCTGCGTGGAGGTAATGCTGAAGGTGCGCTCCGGGGAGCACTGGAGAACCCACCGTATGGAGCTGATGAACAGGGAAAGGTAGGTCTAGGCAGCATTGTCGGAAAGCTGGCAGGTTGGAGAGCGATATGCTGAGAAAGCTTACAGCAATTACATCTCACCACAGTCACTGAGATCCTGCAATCGATACGGCAAGCAGAGATGACACCTATGCTGCAGCGGATATATCAGTCGGAAGGTGGCAGTGAAGTCTGCGATACACTGATGAAGTACTTGTACAAAGGAATGGCACAGAACGCACCGGCGACGAACAGCGGAACACCTACGAGAAATATCACACCACAAGCGACTGGCTTTTCACAGATTGGTGGCAGAAACTTTGGTGGAGGAGAGGGCGGAGGACAAGCTATGAGTGTGCTGCTTAGCTGGCATGAAAAGCTTGTGGAGATGGCCGGTCCAGGAAGTATAGTTCGCGTCATGTCTGACAGGAGAACTGTATGAGCAGTAAGATCGCAACGACATTGAGAAAGAGGGAAGCAAGTCCGCGCAATGAAGCACTTCTTGCGCTGCACCAAGTGGCTCAATGGTGGTCGCAGCTTTGATACAGTATTCGAGAGCTTCGAAGAGCTCGCGATGGTATTGCTGAGCAGTGCCAAGAATGCCGACAGGCACTAGACTCATTCAGAGGCTTGGGACTTTGTACCTTTCAGCTGCAGAGGGGAGAACAATATGGAAACAGTATGCAGGTACATAGATATCTGCATACAGAAGGACAAGTACTCAAATTTGACTTTCATAGGCCCAACGGCTGACGCAAACCGTCCCTCTCATCTGGAAGGCTCGCCATAAGGATACAATGCACGGCTGATGCGATTGTAGAAATGTGTGGTTTGACTTAAATCGGAATACGAGGTCAAATTTCATCGTCGTGAGTAATCCGAAGCAGATTCATAGTGAATTTGGGCTAATTGTATTCCCTTGAACATTTTCACACGACTAAGACAGCATCAGGATTCTAACTTGACGTGACTCATGGACAAGGCAGCTGCGGTCGACAACTCCTCGCAACTCCCGAGCTACACGCATCTACCCTTTCCGCGCGGCAAACAATAACATACCATCTCACGTCTCGCGATAACCTCTCAACTTCAGCAGAAACATGGATCGACGCAGCCCGAGCGACGGACAGCAGACTCGACTTCCGACTGAAATTCTCGAGATCATACTATCCTTCCTTCCACTCAAAGACATCGCTATTTCACAGCGCGTTAGTCAAACATGGAAAACCATCATATCGACATCGCCGTTGGTTCGAAAATGCTTGTTCCAAAGCTCAACTGAGCCGGATGACAAATTATGGCAGCTCATCTCTGATCCCAAAACAAAACAGTGGCGCTTCGTATCGGTGCCTCTTGTTCTGGGCACGGCCGATATGTCGACTTATTACTTCCTCCACGACCGACATTACAGTACGCGAGGAGCTAGAAACGGTAGAGGGGTATTATGGCGACCATCTACAAACGAGTGAGTATGCCCTTGTGTAAATCGCTTGACTCCGAGCCCACTGGTAAGACCAAGCCAGTAGTGTCAGAGATGGCAACACTGTCTTAGCGCCGAGTCTTGGAGTGCCCATCGTTCGAACCATTGCTGACCGTGATACCCATTACTTTTAGGCGGCCAGAGTATCGTGTCCGACCGGTCCACCTGCATCCATTTTTGGGCATCTATCCAGGCTTCAACCACGCCGAAGGCCCATCATCGATTCGGCTAAGCAAAGGCGCTGCCGAAGAGATCTTCTTCAGCATTAACAACATTGTCAAGATGCACAACTTCGGTCCTGCTCTGCGAAAGGCATTCTTAACTGATCCACCAACTTTAAATGGCACAGTGTGCGTCTCTTGGTGGTTTCCGAAGCGGACTTTGAGACTTGCCGGCTACTTCGAACGACCGCTCGTCAATGCTTCTGGTGTGATATTCGAGGACTTGCTGCAGGCGATATTTGGTATGAGAGGGAGCATGATCCTGGAACAAGGCCTCTACCAACGTGATCGAGTGCCCAGGACGAACTTCTCGGACGTTCTGGAGATTTTGCAGCTAAGAGGCTATGACTTGCGACAAAAGCATCGGATCAAAGGTCATATCCATATCAAGCTGTCAGGCATTGCTGTCGCTTCGGAGGAAGAATGGAAGACTGTGGGACAAATTGTCGACGATGGGAAGCGTAAATGGATGTGAGCGGAGAAGATCACTCGTGCTATCCTGGCCAGGTGATATTGAGATCGCCTCAACCATGACTTCATGCAGCCTCGGACCAGCATCTTTGCTGCTAGGCTGAACAAACAAAAATGCATACATGCAAAATATTTGCCAAGACAGCCTGAGACATGCAGCCAATTGTGCATTCTTGTGCATATGAGACATATCCTCATTGCTGGCCAGTGTAGATATGCTCTCTGCACCTCGAAAAGTTGCACCATGCTAGTACTCTTGTCTGCATGGATCGCCAGCACCCAAGTCTACCCCCTCGCAATCCCGCTCGGCTTGCCGGACAACGTACTATTGCAGATGCCATGCCGATCCAGAGCATGATGTACGTTGTGTCTTCCACTGATGCACTAATTCGTCAAACGAGCAGCGCAGCTTTGCAGGCTGCTTCACCTCCAGCCGAGGTTCCACGCCCGTCAACAGCACAGTACAATCATATGGAACGCTGGCAGAAATTGAGAGAGACTGGTGGATCCGAGCCGCCTGCACACTGGCAGATCAAGCAGGTTCATCCACTCACGGCGCATGGACATAATGACACTTCGTCAACGAGCAAAGCGGCTTTCATTGCCTCAACATCGTATAGCTCCATTGAACGGTTGCAGCCTGGTACTCCAACAAGCCCAACACGGTCGCGTAGAGATAGTGCGATCACACTCATTCCGCCTGCATCCAACGGCACATCCGCAAGATCTACTCAAGTCTCGTCGTCGCAGCCTCCCAGACCAATAACATCGGCATCATCTCAGCCTCCAAGATCGATACATCATCTGACCAAGACAGGATACAATGATTTCTGGCGAGACTCTACCGGTGATCTTGTAGCTTGGAGATTATGTTTGGCTGAGCAAGAGCCCAGAAGTTCTGGGCAACGAGAGGACCATGCCGAAGATAGCACTACACCGGTCGCGCTTTCAAGACGACGCAGCAGTCAAATCATCAAAGACTTCGCTCGACAGTCTCTGGAGACTTTGAGAAGGCCAGTACAAAATCGATTGAGAAGACGCAAGGCCAGCGAAGCGTTGAGCGAGCGTTTTTGAGCTGCTCTGGGAAGCCGCTGCCTGCCATACACTTTCCGCGGCAAGAGAACAATAGCTTTGAGGACGTTGAAACGCTATTGTTCATTGTATGGAATGGCAATGCTCGTCAGGGGTAATGATACATTAGCAGATCGCTTCATTCTCTGCTACCTTACCACTCCAGCATCCAGATCCGTCAAAAGTTCGAGGTTCCCAGAAGAAAGTGATCGATATCGAGAAGCAGGCTTCTCATATTCGTCGCTACACTGGTAACCTGGTCTTGCGTCAACATATTGTGCTCTCAAACCGGATCAGATCCGCTCATCATGTTCCATTTCCACCAGACATCTCACCACATGTCGCAATCACAACTCACTCATCCAGTTCACGAACCATACAGAGACGTCTGCAACTCAGACTCAGAATGGCCAGAACACGTCTTCGATCCCAATGACTACCGAGTTATCGGTATTCGAGCTCATCTCGCAGCAGCTTCAGACCGCGTCGAAGTTGGAGTCTACTACGCAGCCAAAGATCGACTTGATACAACGAGGAGAGAGATCGAAGCTGCTCGACGCCTGCGATGGAAAGGTAGGCTGGAACAAATCAAGGCTAAGGTTGGAGATATTAAGAGGGCGTTTCATGGTCGAAGTTGGATGACTTGAAAAGGTCAGGCTGACTTGGGAGATATGCGCTGGTCGTTTGTCTTTGAAGATGCTAGTCATTCAATGGAATGGACCTGGGTCATCCGAAGAGTCATCTCAGCGAAAGTGACCTTTATAAGCAATCAGGGATTGCGAGTCTTTCGACAATCATTCGTCGTCCAACGTCAGCTGGTAAAATGGCTCATTGGTATGGGTCTACAGCACAGACCGTGCGGCAGGCGGCTGAACGCTACCGTATGAAGCGGTGTGTTCTCGCATGTGTTAGCTCAAGGTCAGTTGGATGGCGGGCGATTGTCAACATTTTGCTCTTTTGTACCTCGATCGGCTGCTAAAATATCATGAGTTCCTAGTCTGGGTTTCCAGACGTGGTCGTCAGAGGCATATTCTATTATCTAGTCGTCGCTCGGACTTCAGCGTTGATAGCGTTGAGCCGTTGGGAATGAGCTCCCAATATTCCATCGACAGAGGGACATCAAATGTATCATTGCACTGGTACATTGTTTTGACTAACATTCTGACAGATGAGGAGGGTACCTTGTGGCCGGCGACTGTAACCATTTGGCCGGCAACGCATTTTTGTCGTCTCTCATCTTGTGGTGACGTTGGGTGACAGTCTATGGCACTTCCTTCAGCTCCGATAGTCACTGCCTCATCCCTTTCGAAATGTGGCGAGCTTGAAGTCGTCGCTTGGGTCGCTTGGAGTGACGGAGCAAGTGATGCGACCAGCATCAATTCGCGGCTCTCACATGCATCTCGCCACACACTTAGCTTTGTTCTTTCTGAAGTCATTACCTTTCGCCCACCATCACCGATCTTGAGCGCCCCAAACACTGCTCTCATATTTCGTCAAGACATCAACGGCCACAACTTCTCCCAACCATTCCTCATTGCTCGATCCGATCAACTGCTCCATTCAGTAAACAATCGCAGCGACATCGACTCTGTCCCCTCGTTGAGCGCAAGATGGCCGACACTGCCACTGCTGCTGATGCATCACGCTCCCTTCGCGAACTCCTCGACACTCTTCCTCAAGAGCTTTACGACGAGATCTACGAAGAGGTCTTCACCGCCCCTTCCAATACCTTTGTGGTAGTAGATATCCACCACAAGCCTCCAGCTCTTCTGCAAGTCGATCGCACGTCCAGAGCTAAGTTCGCCAAAAGCTATTACGGCCGAACAGTCTTTGTCCTGGAGAATCATGACTCCTTTATATACGTCGAGAAACTTCACGACGAGCATGTGAGCCTTCTCAAAGACATACGTATGCCAGGAAAGGACTGGGACAGGAAGTACATGTACAGACCCACGCTTGACCGGCGCTGGGGTCCAAGGCGTCCGTCGGATTTCCGCTTCAGTAGCAAGGTGACAAGGAATTTCTGGGACCTCGAAGCCGTGAGTATTTCTTGATACACCCATGATGGAGTTTGTTCAATAGCTGACGACGTCAATAGCTTTTGCATCATCTAAGGCAAGATGGGTTGGTGGAGGCTTTGCAGGACGATGACAGAATCTTGGAGTGGTGGGAGGACCTTGGAAGGTACTTAGGGAGGGAAACAGACCGTAAAGCAAGGAGCAGTGGCATCTAAGCGATTGAGTCTCAGAAAGCTGCGAGAGCTCGGTCAAGGGAAGAGGATACCATACTCTGGAATTTGGCATGAAGCGAATATGGCTCACAGCTTCGAGTCTCCTCCATCTTTACTAGTGTGTCTGTATTCATAATGCCAGTCACTTCTCGCGAGATCAGCTCGAACCTGATAATTCTCTTCTGCATCTTCAACGATCTGCATGTCCAGATCGACGACTGCCATGCCTTCGGCGCAGCTGCCAAGTCTTGTCAATGCCCCTGCATATGGCACGCAGACCTGCGAGAGGCCGGCGTAGCCTTTTCCTGGTGGACCGCCGGCGTTGGCGAAGACGATTGCTACACATTAAATGTCAATGAGAGTTTTTCGGAATAATGCTGTCTGATCCAAAAGTTGGTGGCGAAGAGCCAATTAGTGTGAAGTATCCGAAACAGTGTTGTGGACTGAAAAGTGATTTGCAAAAAGGTAGAGTGTTGACCGTCACCCTAAGTCCGAAGGCTATAGTATCGCAACCCAGAATCACGAGACGCTCAATTCATCTCGGTGCGCCTTCAAGCGTTCTCGACCTATCGGATCTCTTGCACCAGACGACTGGCGCCTTACAGAATCCGCCATCGGACCGAGAATGACTGTCGAGATGTGGCGGGAATATCATTGATTATAGACCTTGACTTTCGAATGTGAAAGCACATGGGGAGATCTAAGGACTCAATGAGAGAAGAGGGGATGGGATCGCAACTCACCGCAAGTATTCTCAAAACACCTAGCAGTCAACATGGAGTCCAGGAACAAAGCCTCCGAGCTCGGGTTGATGGCCAAGCCTGCCTTACTGCAATCACTCAATGTCCAGAATGTTGGAATGATAATCATCTTCGCTCCTTTCGATATCATCTCTCTGAACGCTTCAGGGAATGCCAGATCCCAGCAGACCAGTATTCCAACTTTGCCAAGCGGTGTGTCGAAAACAGGATGCTCGTCCATTGATGATGAAGTAAGATGAAGTCGCTCAATCGGGCCCCAAAGGTTCTTCTTGACATATTTCCCAGCGATATCGCCTGTGTTAGTAATGAAGTATGCCACATTCAACAACTTCTCGTCATCCTTGTTCTCATTATGAAGTTCGACAATGGTTCCAGGAACGATACAGATATTGCATTCTTTTGCCAGGGCGATGTAACCACCGAGATACTTCTTCCAGTGCGAGCAAGCTTCTTTGAACTTGTCATCATGCGGGATCCAATTCAAGAGGTGGTACTCCGGAAGTACGGCGAGCTCGGCACCTTGCTTTGCTGCTGCTCTTATAAAGTCGCAAGCTACTTTGAAGTTGCGCTCCATGGCCATTGGCTGTGGCACATCTTAGCAGATGAAGGTGGCTCTGAAAGAAACTGAAAGGATGACCTTAGGCCACATCTGTATCACGGCTACTCTGTACACTGGAGCCATGTTGTCTCTCCGCCCGTATGCTTCGTCTTTTGGCTGAAGTCTTTCAATGCTTGCCATACCAGGCGCTCTTGCGAGATAGAAGGAGGATGCCAAGAGCAGATGCAGATATGGGGATCAAAGTAATCAGTCCAAATGATTATTGAATGTTGTCATGCACGATGAGTAGACGAAGAGTACCTTCTTATCTAAAGCTGAAAATGGAGTCGTGAAGGAAGAAGGATGAAGTGTCGTCGGCGTTCAAGAAAGGAAAGGAGACGCGCCGAGTGAAGTCTTGGCGTCGTGGGGCTTTCCAAAAATCGAGCTGCGCGACAACATCGACACAATCGTAGGTCTTCAAGCACCGCAACGATGAGCGTACGACAGGCGCCGACATACCAGCAAAGCGCGCCCGAGCGGCCGCTCGACGACGATTCCGATGTCGAGGAGGAGGCGCTCGCCAACGATTTCCGCGAGCAGGCAGGATATGCGGACGATGACTATGGCTTGGAGCAGACGATTTCGATGGGAGTAGGCACACAAGACTTGCAGGCGCAATTACAGGCGGCAGCGACACCTTTGGAATATGGCGCATCCGTCGAGCAGAAGATTCAGAGCTACGATAGCTATTGCAACCTTTTCCACTACATCCTGAACAGCGACGGGCCAGTAGACATCGAGCCACCATCGGTAGGGGAAACTTGATAGACAGTGTAGGGAAAGTGCTAATGTGGCGATGCAGTACTATTGGGCATGGGATGTCATCGACGAGTTCATCTACCAATTCAATGCGTTCTGCTCCTTCCGCCAACGCCTAGCTTTCCAGCAGAATCAGCCCAACGCGAGCGCGAACGAAGAAGAGCTTCAGGTACTGCGCGAGAACCCGAACACCTGGGGCTGCTACTCAGTCTTGAACGTTCTATACTCGCTCATTCAGCGATCACAAATCAGCGAACAGCTCGCAGCCAGGAAGCGAGGAGAAGACCCTGCTCCTTACGCAGGAGAATATGGCAGCCGAAGCTTGTACCAAATGCTGGGATACTTCTCCATCATCGGTCTGCTCAGAGTACACTGCTTGTTGGGAGACTTCAGTCTCGCGCTTAAGACGCTCGACGATATTGAGCTCAACAAGAAGGCCATGTTCGCCCGTGTCATGGCTGCCAACTTTACCACCTACTACTACATCGGATTCTCTTACATGATGATGCACCGATATGCCGATGCCCTCCGCGCCTTCAACCACATCTTGATTTACGTCTCGAGAACGAAGAACTTCCAGAAGGGTGCTCAATACGACAGCATCAGCAAGAAGAACGACCAGATGTACGCACTCGTCGCCATCTGCGTTGCTTTCTACCCAACCAGACTAGATGACACCATCCACACCGCATTGAGGGAGAAGTACGGCGAGCAGCTTACTCGCATGCAGCGTGGTGGACCAGAGGCTCTTCCAATCTTCGAGGAGCTCTTCCGCAGCGCGTGCCCCAAGTTCATCTCGCCTACTCCACCAGACTTCGACAACCCACACCTTAACCCAGACCCAGTCGAGCACCATCTCCAGATCTTCATGAACGAAGTCAAGAATAACATCTTCACACCAACCGTCCGCAGCTACCTCAAGCTTTACACGACTATGGATCTTACTAAGCTTGCTGGTTTCCTCGAGGTCGATGCCGACACACTCCGCAGCTGGCTTTTGGTCAACAAGCAGCGCAGCAGACAGGTGCGCCATACCGAGGGTGGACTCTTGGAAGGCGACATCGTCAATTCGAGCGATCTTGACTACGCGATGGAAGGCGATTTGATTCACGTTTCGGAAGCTAAGGTTGGCAGGAGATTAGTCGACTGGTACTTGAGAAACTTGGCCAGGACCTACTAAAAGGAGGTCATGCGCAGCACATAGTTGCGCGGAGTTCAAGGAGCATGATGAAATGGGATGGCCACTGAATGGCAATGGAATGCATAGCAAGGCGTTTGCTAGGAATGAATGAGAAATGCCATGCTCCAAAGCTGAGAGAGCGAAATGAATTGAAAAGCCATCAGACCTTGCACTGCAGGTATCTCACATGCTCTTGATGCTCTTGATGCTCTTGATGCTTTTTCTCACTATCTTGTCATCTCCAAATAATTTGATTTGATCGCGATGCTATCGCGGACTGCCCTAGCACGAACGGTCCCGACGGCTTGTGACGTCTGAATAGCTTGTAAGAAGCGTGTGGTGGCTTGCGTAAACCATCGAGATCCTTTCGGTATTTGAGATGCGGGTGGATGGTTGTGTGAAACGAACCGCGTGAGACCATGTGTAACAGGATGTGATGGCCTAAGGCGTGTCATTTTGCGGCTCTGCATTCGGCCTTGCTTCCGTCGGCTGACGAGTCATTTCGCCTCTGAAGGCCGATGGATGACAGAACAGTTTCATTGATGGTCATCGATGTAGGTGCGTCGGGAAACGTGGTCTACATGAGGTCCATGACCGCCTCGAATAGGCATCGTGCTCTTTCTCGTTTAGGTGGTGTCCGCCTGGAGGTCGAAATAAGCATTTCTGACGCCATGAATTGCTGATGTGATGATTGACAACCAGTTCATCACACAGGCTCTCAGAAGCAAGCATACGGCTTTGCGGACTCGGTGAGTATCAACCCTCTGCCCATTGCTTAGTACGTGCGAGGGCAGGCCTTGGACAGTGGTCAGAGCCATGCAGTTCGGACTCATCTCCAGGTCTCGGGCCACTACCGCTGCTCAATTTCCTCCTTGAGCTCCTTGACGGACATTGGCACCTTTCTTCCGCTCCATACTTGCTTTTCTGCTGACGCAAAGCCTTCGACGCTTCGAAGTGCTACCACAAGGAAACCAAGCTCCTCGCGATCGACATCAAACACTTCCCACCATTCGACTTCGGGCAGCTTAGTGCCCGTCTCCTTGGCGGTAAGGTATATGGCTGCGGTGGTGAGTGCCGAAGGCTGGTGGGTCAGGTACAGCATTTGTGGGCTCAATAGCGCGCTGTTGAGATGTGCGAATGTTCTCTTCGCAACAAGTGGTCCATTACCAGGCTGGAAGACATCTAGTGTCTGCAAATAGTTGATACACAGTGTATGCGGCAAGGCGACATGAGTCTGGAATCCAAGAGTACGGAGGATCTGCGCCTCGCATGCGTACAATGCGGCTCTCGCGGTCTCATACTCGCCTTCTGAAAGATGCCACGAGGAAGAAAGCTTATCTGCCGTGTCATTTGAGAGTATCGCTCCAGGTTCCAAGCTCGAGAGGTAGGCAAATGACGTGAGTACTTGTCTTGGAGACACAGGGGTGGCAGATGGCTTAGCGGTCAGGTAAAGCGATGCAGCTGCGACATCCTGCGAGATCGTTAGTCATTGTTCTACGCTGACGCGTTCGGTCAGTTGTGGCGCTGAGGGTCTGGCATTGAGACAGACCATTGAAGCAAGCTCCAAGAGACTACCGCCTTCAGGTCCGCTGTAGTAACGTTGAAGTATGATAATCGCTTGCGCGATGATTTCTTGCGGCAGCCGAAGCAGAATGCCAGCGGCTTGCATCAGCCGGCCGGTTTCAAATTGGACCGCATGTTCGAGCTCTTTAGGAACGCCATCCAACTGACTTGCGGATGTCTCTAGCTGGATCGAGCTGACCAGCGGATTGAGTAGATGCGACGGCTCTGTTATGGGCGCCATGATCTATAGCGAGTGGCTGAAGATTCAACAGAATGGCTTCAGTGGTCGTGAACCACCGCTGAAGTAGCGGGTAGACGCTGAGCCCGTATTGAGAGTTGGCTAAAAGAGCCGCTACCACCTTTGTAAAGCGCTACGCACAGTCGTGGTGAAGGACCGCTATAGTGCAGAATTACGCGCGCGCGCTGGAAGAAAAGTACAGTAAGTCCCGTGGCAAAAACTGGTACCGGAGGATCTCGCCTGGCGCTGATCAAGGTGTGTACGTAAATTCAATTCCACGAATAGCCCGATCAAGTGTTTCTTTGCAATAGAAGCTGAGGTGAAGTGCTGATTGGAGCAGAGTGTAGAGTTTCAGAGTCGACGCGAGTGTCGAAAACACGGATGGACCCACTTTCGGGCGGCCCGTGCGCTTCCCGTGCTCGAGCCTTCTTCCACCACACTCGACATCGTGCTCACGAAACAATACACGTTTCGACCTTTCGATGGCCCCGAGATCGTGCATCTTTTCGAAATGAGCCAGGACCTGCCCCACATCGCCTACGATGAGAGTTCAGAAACCATTCTGTGACCTGTACTGGACCACCTTCTCTGGGAACGGGCTGATGGCGTGTCTGAGAATGGTGATGGCGATGAGTGACGACTTAGCCTGTATCGGACAGCGTCTAAGAAACAATCGTCCAAGATGGGACTCAGCAGATGGTACCTGCTTCCAAGGTGATCTATAAGAGGTATCTACCCTGAGAATTTCTGTTACTCTCACCACTGCCACCTTCATCGGCATTCTGATTGTGTTTTTCATTGCTCAATCTGTACATTCGTTAAGCTCTGCGAGCACTGCGTTTTCTTTCTTACTGGTCTTGACGACCCCGACTGGACATTGAGTGTCCAGATTGTCCAACCTTGATTTATCAAAGCATCTTTCCCACAAGCTTTCCAGCTAGCTCTTCAGCATGAAGTATATCACTTCCCTCGTGGCCGCGGCCAGTGTGCTTGGCTTGACCAATGCTGCTGTGCCAAGAGTCGAACGCCGTCAGGCCGATCCCTCGACTTGCGCTTGCAGTCCTGCCAACACAGCGCCGCCGAGCTACATCACACAGACCATCACACAAACGCAGACAGAGACTGTTACACAGACTGCGATCCTTTCTTCAGGAACCTTGATTTCGCCAACCCAGTCTCAGGGCGGCGGAAGTCCTCCAGGCTACGGTGGTGGTTCTTCACTCAGCGGCGCAGCAACAAGCTCTGGCTCTGCTTTCACTTTACCTGGCTCGACCGGCGCCTACTCCTACTCCGTCATTACTGTCACTATCACCAACGTCGCTGGATCTACTTCCGTCGTCGAGTCTTCAACTGTCGTTCCGGCTACTTCCAGCTCCCTCGCAAGCCCAGTCACAACAGGAAGCAGCGCTCCCTCGTATTCTCCGTCCATCATAACAATCACGATCACGGGCCCACAAGGAAGTGCGACCACTATCGAGTCCAGCACACAAGTTCCAGTTTCGATCCCGACAAGTGCACCATACTACCCAATCCCAGGCAACTCGTCCGTTGCCCCAGTCGGCTCGGGCACTGGAGTTCCTTTCCCATTATCTTCAAGCTCAGGATATGGAGGCATTCCTGGCTATGGTTCGTCCGGTACATCGTCTTCATTGGCATCGCCTGAATCGACATCAGCGCTCTTTGGCACCAGCATCACGCAAATCACCACCACTTATGAAACGACTTGCCTTGCCGAATCGACGATTACCACCAGTGGCACCACTCTCACATCAACTCTGGACTACTCGACAACATCTACAGTGACTTCTACGATCCGTTCAACGATCACCGTACCCGGGTCTAGTAGCAGCGAAGTTTCACCAACGGAGACTAGCTCTCCGGCATTGACTTCGAGCTACGGAACTGGAATTCCTGGCTATTCTTCTTCGGCCGGCTTCAACTCTAGTAGCCTTGTAAGCCCAACGACTGGCAGCATTTCTAGCGGAACTTCGGTGGGAGCCGTAACATCGCGGCCAGGCATGTCGTACTCGACATCGACAATCTACTCGACAACAGAATTGACGATCACATCATGCGCAGAGTCTGTTACGAACTGCCCGGCATCTAGCACAATTATTAGCACTAGTACGATTGCCGTATCGACTACTCTCTGCCCGATTACTTCAACTTCTGGATCTCCTATTGGATCTACTGGCTTCCCGTCATATAGCTCCAACTCGAGCCTTGCGTCGCCGACTGGCTCATCAGTCCCTATTCCTCCTGCAGGCTACAGCAGCGCCTCTCCTTCATTCACATACAGCTTCTCAGCAAACTCGTCATCAGTCTATGCTCCGACTGGCAGCGGCTACCCAATTCCACCAGCAAGCGTCTCTTCAAGCACTTCTTCGGAGACGCTGGTCAGCCCCACAGACACTTCTTCGCTGCCAAGTGCTCCAGGCTATGGTTCAACTTCTCTTAGCTCATCAAGCTCATCAAGCTCAACGGAAGTCAGTCCGACTCAATCGACTCCTTCGTCGTACTCATTCAGCTTCTCGCCACCAAACAGCACAACAACCTTTGGTCCTACTGCCACCGGCGGATATTCAACCGTGACCATCTCTCCTGTGCCTTCGACCAGCAGTACCGAGGGCTCGCCTATCGGTAGCACAACTTCTGCGCCAATTCCAGGCGGGTACGGAAGTAGCAGCTCTGAGAGTTCTTCCTTGTCTCCATCTTCCTCAGAAGCTAGTCCAGTGCAGTCGAGCAACACTCAGGGTATTCCAGGATATGCGTCTAGCACATCTATCTCAGCAGTTCCCTCTTCGACGCAAGGTAGCCCTGTCGGCTCCTCCAGCGCTGGCAGTCTTCCGGGTTATGGCAACAGCTCAAGCACGTCTTCCTCGTACGTGCGGTCTTCTTCGTCCACTGAAGTGTCTCCCACCTCTGCTGAGACGTCGAGCTCGCTATCCATCCCGGGATACGGTCTTCCAACTCCAAGCAGCTCATCTCTAGCATCTCCAGAAACGACAGGACCCAGTCCGCCCGGCTATCAGCAGCCATCGACCAGCAGCAGCTCACTCGCATCCCCCGAGACCACCGGCCCTAGCCCCAGTGGCTACGGAAGTTCGTCCTCGTCGATCAGCACGACAGTAAGCGTTTCACCCACAGGAACAACCACTTCCATTCCAGGATACAGCGGCACTGCTGTATCTCCAATCCAGACGGAATCTCCAACAGCTCCGGGATACGCTAGTCAGCCTCCGGCTCCATCTTGTACATTCGCGCCAGAATACGGCAGTGCTCTTGCAGGTCTCGCCGCATCTCTGCCAGAGGGCTCACTTGACAAGGTCATCCCGAAGGCCCAAGTCGACGCCGTTGTTGCTGGTCTCTTCAGCAAGCTCAATGGTGCTCTCGGAAGCAGTGCTAAGCTCACTGGTGCTCTTCCAACCGCCTTGCCAACCAGCTACGAGACTGCCAGCGGCGAGACAAAGCCACTCAACTTCGAAGGCGGCATGACTCTCGGCAACATCATGGATTGGTGTGGCTACATGACGACAAAAGCCTACGTTGGCGCCGGTGGCCTAGTGAACGGTGCAGCTTCAGCGGGCGCTGGTGGCAACATCTCCGGCCACGTCTCCTTCAGCATAAGCGGCAAAGTCGGTGCAAGCTTCGGCGCAGGCTTCGGAGGCTCGATTGGAAAGAGAACTCATGCTCGCGCTCTGCGAGTCTAAACATATTTCCGGCCAGCAGGTAAAGGATTAAGAACTTCGCTGGCCGCGGTTCACTCCTTTTTACCTTCTGCACATTCATTGACAAACACATATCAGACTGTGGAACGATTTTCACCTAGGCGTGGAAAGGTGTTTTTGGCTCATTAGTGTTGGGTACAATTCACCATTTGTATAACTTATTTGATGATAGTGATGGATTGGTATGAAAATGATAAATAGAAATGGAATGGTTTACGGCTCAAAATGGATTCTGTCTTCACCACTCTCTCTTGAGATTGACATGACCAACAGAATTGATCGTTACGAAGGTGGAAAATGCCTTTTCTTGCAGCATGCTGGTCGATTCTTCGATTACCTATGGAGCATACCGTCTTCTTTCACTCTGCGCGAGGAATCAATTACCGTAGGAACGATCGCTATGCAACAAGCAAAGGCCGACGTGCAACAACAGCGCCAATCTTGCTGCCTGATATGCTGGTCCCTTTCCTAAGTACGCTTTTGTATTCAATTGGGATTATCGACGGCAGCACGGGTCGATTCAAGCAGCAAGACTCCAAATTCGTTGGATTGTTGCGTTGTGCATGAATGAAGACTCAATACAAGACCGTATGCAAGGGATGACTGAGAGCTCGCACTTGAGTGTTGATCGCCACTGTGTCAACGACAGAGGACAGCAATTTCTCAAGGCTAGTCGCACCTGCACTTGAAGCTTTTCTCTCATGCCATCATTTCTGGGGAGTTGTTTGCGCTTTGCTAGTCTGTTACGTGAGCACAAGAGGATTGCAACGTCTCAATGCGGCTCTCAGCAGCACTAAGAGCTCACTGACGTGCCACTATTGTTGGTGACAACCATGGCGTGGAACATCTGACTACGATGACTTATATGACAGTTGAAACCCTTGAGAAGCAGGTAAGAACTTCGATGGTAACACTGCCCTCAGGGCCAGTGTCTTGATTGACTTATCTGAAGTTGCTATGGTGCATATCACTAGGCCTCTCACCGTGAGTGATGCCTGGCTGTTGTTCGTGCTCCTCGATATCGCTACCAGCAATCAAGACACAGCCCTTTTAGCTTCGCCATCGACACTTGGTAATAGACGTGCCGAGGCACTTCTCCTCTCGATATGCTCAGGAGTCATTCTCGCAGCCATTCCACTCCATTTCGCTGTCAATGCCGTGCCACTCGCTGCCGTCGCTAAAGCCATCCCAGTCGCTGCAGACATAGGAGTGCACATCATGAAGCATGTCACCACCGGCCTCGTCAGCCCCTTCATCCTCGATGCCGGGTTCTTGCTTGATCACGACAGCGGTGTTGGAAGTGCCAAGTGCTTGGCTGGTAGGTGTGATGACGGCAGATGGATAAATGCCAGACCAGCGACGCTCGCCGAAGAATGCGTTTGGAGGCAATCTGTTGAAACGAACATCCTCGAGAGACCACTTCTTCAGAGGCTTGATACCGAGGCGAAGGCGTGTTCGTAGTGTCTGCAGCTCAAGTTGTCGTTGTTGCTGCTTGGTGTCGGAAGTTGCGCATGCCCTTGACTTTCATCATCCTGATCCATGTCAGCACATTCGACACGGTTAAAATCGAAAGTTGCAACGACCAGGATCGACAGCAGGACCTTGGTGGTCATACAGAGTTGGGAGGGGCGGAAGTGAGATGTAGGCTTACTTACCCTTTCACGTAAAGACGCGTGTCGAGGCATTTGAGCTCTGGACGCTCCCTCATGAGGTCTCTGATGGTGAGATAGCAGCGGTTGGCACTCCAGATACCATAATCGTGAGAGCGCTTCGAGGTGTCCATTGGTGCAGTTGCTTAGGTGAGCAACGGTGGTGAGGTTGGTCGGTGAGGTGATCGCATGTAGTAACTGAGTGTAGTGGATGAAGAGAGTGGAGTTCGAGTCGACAAAGATGGTCGGAAGGTGAGGTGAGAAGGTGCAGTGAGTTCGCGTTGCTCAGTTTGAGGGAAGTCGCGATGCCAAGACTGGAGCAATCATGCAGAGGAAGGCGCACTTGGAGAAGCCAAGACTGTCGGGCTGCATTTCATCAGAATCAATTCAGTTGTTTTGTTTTTTCCACAAGAAAAGCGCTGCCATGACCGCAAGCCGTAGTGCGCAACCGCCTCGAAGGGCTTGACGTGATGCACCCGACAATGGCTGGCTAAAGCTGAGCAGCATGTGGTGATGTCTTGTTGCTGGTGGTCCACATCGAGCTCGTGAACACACCACGAGTTGCCGGTCAAGGTGAGCGCCCTCCGTCGCCAAGGCAGAGAGTCGGCTTGAAGGCTAATTGTCGAGTTGGTGAAGCAGCGAATGAAGGCAGCGTAGAGCTTGCCATTGAGCGGCGTATGGTGTTATCTCGTTGCAGGTGGTTCATATCAAGCTCGTGAACACACCACGAGCATTGTCGGCCAAGGGCGGCGCTTTCGATCGCAGAGGCAGAAAAGCGTCTGAAGGCTATTGTCGAGTTGATCAAGCGAATGAGTAAAGACAGCGCAGAGCTTGCCTTTAGTGGTGTCTCGGTGCTGGAGGTTCGTCAAGCGGCAGAAGCGCTCCACGCGAGTGTTTGTCGGCCAGGTCTTATCACTTCCATCGCAACGGCAG
Source organism: Pseudocercospora pini-densiflorae CBS 125139 (assembly GCA_000504365.2). Taxonomy (NCBI): domain Eukaryota; kingdom Fungi; phylum Ascomycota; class Dothideomycetes; order Mycosphaerellales; family Mycosphaerellaceae; genus Pseudocercospora; species Pseudocercospora pini-densiflorae. The sequence goes on along the minus strand of AWYD02004545.1, from coordinate 209,234 downwards.
GAAGATCGCCTAGAGTCCGGAAATCGACTACTGGTCAATGGCGCAAGCCATCTTCCTAGCCGCCGATTGGGGATTGACAAGATTTGGTAAAAGGATACCGAAAGTATGAGGAGGCCAGCGCGAAGCTTGGTGCAGTTTTTTAGAAGTGGCGGCGGAGCCTTGAGAAAAGTTATAGTCGTGTGTGCGGCCGTTGACGAATCAGATCACTTTCACGCTTGGCGTTCATGTGCAAATTTCCTCATCCTCTCCCTCATCTTCCTCCTCCACCTCGTGTACGGCTTCCATTCGTGCCACGATTACAGCCCAGAATTCGCCATGGATTCAAAGGTCAATTTCCTCTGGCAACAGAATAATTTTGCACAAATACACCGCATCGTTTTCGATGGCTAGTGTGTCGCTGCTTATGGAAGATCTATTGTCTTTTCAGAGCGAACGTGAGTGATTTGCAGCGCGCAGTCAATTGACCTTGACACTTTCGCCTTCCTCACGCTTCGGCGTCCGACCTCTGGGTTGTCCAACTAAGATCCAGCTTGAGAGATGACGTCCAGTACCGGCTGCCGACTCGCCAGCCGCTCTAGCAAGCTATGCGACACTCCTAACGGGCACCCAAGGTTGCAAGCCTCGAGATATCTATGGGGAATCTCGTATTGAGCAGATTTCTGTGCCCACAGCAGGTGGTCTACTTCAGAGCTCTGAAGTGCTGTAATCAAACCCAAGTCGATGTTCGCCGACGCAAAGGATACCCATAGGGATCGAAGCTATCGTCATTGAATGCCGGCCGATCTCTGCTGCCCATTCCCGCTAAGTCTATCTCGTAGTCGTCATGCACTCTTTTGGATCGGCTTCTGCTAGAAACATACGGATCTCGATCGGCAGTCACATCCTGATAGGCTGGTGGGGATTGAGATGCCTCAAGAAAAGACACTCTCGGTCCGGGATTTCTGCTCTGATGCCAAGAGGGTCTCCAAGCAATTGCAGGCAACTCTCCGCCGGCGAGAATCCAGGACACGATGATCACAAAGGCTGTCAAAGGTATGGCGACCACCCAGAACAGCCACTGATTCGAGCTCAGGTTGCGAATGTCATTGGTATTCATACCCTTAGTGCATTGTGTCAGCGCATGTCTTGCGACCTTGTATAGAGTACTTACAAAAACGCTGGAGACGAACGACAGTGGAAGGAAAATGACAGTCACGATCTGCGAGCGTCAGCGAGGTCACGATCAGTGAGTAAGTTCACTTACTGTGAAGACGTAGATCGCGGTTTCGCGCGACTCTTTTGCCGCTCCGGTCTCTTGCTGCATCTCACGCTGCAATCTGAGTGCTCGCAGTCGTATTTCTGACATGGCAGTCAACATGCCCTCTTGGCGGGCAATGGTCTTGTCTGCCAGTCTCACTCTCGGATCTATGCCGTACAGCTGAGGAGCATCATTGTCGCCACCAAGGCCCTTTGTCGACTCAGCTCCACGAAAGATGGAGTCTTGAAGCTTCATCACATCTTTCAAGTACAGTGTTTCTTCGTCGAAATAGCGGAGCTTCTTCTTCAAAGGCTGGTTGGTTGGGTTTCTTGCCGCATCAGCTACCTGCACGAAGGGGTATTAGCAAGGTCTGACCGAGCCAAAACTTGTGTTTTCACCTTACCAGCTTCTGCAAGTATTGTCCATAGATAGAAGGAACGCTAAGTGTATCGCCAATATTTTCCAAACGTATATTGCTTAAGGCCAGCCAATATAAGCCAGTAGCTTGGCAACTTTCATATTGGGTTAGGGTGGCCTTTCTATTAGCAAGCACCAGCTTCTTGTCAGCAGCTCGGAGACAATTTGCGAATAGCGCGAAGTGTTCGGTCACTGCTTCGATGGCGAGTCGTCGCTGCTCGTGGTCCCTGGTTGATCGTGACAGAATTGTCACGCCAGTGTGAAGATGCAACCAGGCTTTGGCAATCTCTTCTGGTAGCAGTGGCAAGCACCTAGTGTCCTGCCCAAACGTTTCGCTTATCCAGACCGAGGTGTCGAGACCACGACGGAGCTCTAATGCAGCCGCTTGCAGATCATCATCGAAGCGCTATCATGCCAGTCAGCTACACATTCAGCAACGCACGTTCACGTCGAATGACACTCACAGATCCTTGATCGCGGTCTCCTCCAGCCAGATACAAGTATGTGGCACGCCAGAAGCGACCGAACATCTCATGTTCTCTCTGGAAAGACCAAAAGAAACCGAACAAGTGCTTTAAGTGGATCACCATCTCAGCTTTCGCGTTGATAGTGTTTGTATTATCGCTGTGCCGGCCGCGACGCTCTCTTAAGTATGCATCAACGTCGGCCATCGTCGAAGGAGCGGCCTTACGATACGACGAGCGAATGCCAAGGTGAGGCTCATTCCAAAGAATCTTATGAAGATCATCTTCGACGCTCACCACAGTTTTATCGCCTGGCAGCTTGCACTTCTCCAAGACCGAGAGCGGAGCGACGCCCGAGGACTGAGATGTTTGCGAAGATCTGCTGTCGATGGACTCGCCCGTGGAGTCTGCACTGGCCGAGCGCTTTGTTGTGGTCCTGACTTCGGTGATTTCGCGATCGATAGCCAGCTGCTGCTCTGTTGGTCCCTGACTTTGGGACTTTTCAAGACGAATGCGCAACATGTCACTGCGTGGAGTCTGTAGAAGTTGTTTCCATCTAGTAGCATTCAAGACTTCCGTGTTCACCATAAAGATGAGACCTTCCTTTCTCTCCTCAAAGCTGTCAACGAATGTCGCCCACAGATATGGCCAAGCTTTGCAGTCTTCTACAGATATAACCCAGGACCGCTCACCGTGCCTCACCAGGACTTGCTTTGAAAGGTCCCGCTTGTCAGTAGGAGTCGCCGGCGATGGAAACAAACGTATCTTGCATTTCTCGGGAAGCAGCTTGGATGCTGATCCTTCGCCTGACGTTACAATGTACCGCTGTCCGATGACAAGGAACCATGTCTGCGCCAAATAGATGCACTTTTCGTCGTTGCCTGAGGTCAGCTGATTCAGCGCCTGCTTCCTTTCTCTGCTTGGATCCATGTCGTTAGTGAAAGACTCGAGCAATGGCCGGGATGAGCTCTGAGGAGTTGCCGTCGGCATAATCTTGCGAGCCTTCAAGACTTCACATGATGTGAAGTGAAGTATGGACAATCCTTCGACTTGTTTGGACGTGCGAAATAATGCGTTCTGTCGTCTTTTCCAGCTGCTTTGCCTTCGTCGCTCGTGCTCGCCTCGCACACTTTCCAGAAACTCAAGAATGTGGGACTTCTCGTCCTCTGACAAGTGACCAAGCAGCAGCGTAGCATCTTTGAGTTCAGCAAAGTCATTGCTAGGGGTGTTGATGTGTATCCAGAGGAATTCGTATGGTCCGCTAGGTAGAACAGTAGCTTCTATATCTGCAGACAACGTACCAATGCTGGACCTTTTCCAAAAAGATTTGGTGACTGCCATGATGCTGAAATTGGGTTTGGCTTGCATGGTCAACTTTTCTTCCTTGTCTGTCGATGACCTGGGTGATTCTTCACGTGTCTGGTCAGCAGCAGTGTACGTATCTGGAAGAATAAAGCCATGTGTGGCTTGCATCTTTGACTGATCTTCGACGTCTCTCTGAGCTAATCGCCAGCTTGCCAGACCTGCTCTCTCGATACCTTCGGAGTCTGCAGAATCTTGGCGCCGACGCCCACTAGACCTCAAACGGTGCTCGAGTGCTATTTCTGCAAGTTCCTCCGCGAGGTCGTCGCCGATTGAGTCCCGAGCCTTGCTCCTGCTGCGAGATTTGCTGCGAGCAAGTGAAGCATCGTGAACTGTAGGATATGGATAAGGCGGATAAGGCATGTACTCGGCGTTGTCGTCCTCGTCCTGTTCCATGCGGTTATAGACGTTGATCACCGGCGCTGAGCCATGATCTTGAGATCTACTTCTTTGGAGGCTTGCCCCATAGTCCTCCCTCAAATATTGTGGAGAACGTCTCGCTCGACCCGGCTGCGCAGCAGATGCAGACGCAGCATAGCGAGGGTATGGATCATATGCGTCACTCAAAGAGTTGTCGTCCGAATAGTAGCGAACGCGCCTTTCCGGTGATGTCGCGAACGAGTTTCTTCTGTTGAAGTGATACGGAGATGGACGCCTTCTCGGGCGGCCATAATAGTCATAGTTGTCATTACCCCAGTAGTCGTGTGACGAAGTTCTTGTGCGTGCACGTCTCTCGAAATAGCCGGCAAGTCTGGTGGGAGATCTTCTTCGCCTGAACGGAGACCGTCTGCGTCTCGGACTTTCACGTCTTCCCGCATCCGATGAATGTTCGGTGTGCCCGCGACCATATCGATCATCTACAGGAGCTATCGGGACTTCGTCACTCCAACTCCCAGCGCTTGAGAACGAGGAAGTATGCTGCCGAGACGAAGACGGAAGGCGTACTCGTCGATTAGAACCGGGATCTCCTCGACGCCGGTACACAGGTATGTCGTAATTCCTATTCGGCTTGATGACGATTGTTTCTGTTTCTGCACCCGTGGAAGAGGTTCTCGATAATGTCTCCGAAGCGACATCTGAAGTCGAAGGCGCTATGCTTGCCCCAGCTGTCGCATGACTTCCAGTTCTTTGCGATGGGAGCGGCGCGAACTCAACATGTCTCGACCGTTGTGAGGAGTCCGATGCAGATTCGTGCTCCGGCTCATCTACGAGATCAGCATCCCCCAGAAAGGTGTGTCGGAATCGATCATTGCTTGAGTCCTCTTCCATCGAAATCGCAAGGCGCCACTACAAGATGTCCTGGGCTGGAAGTCAAATTTGGGATATTGGCGTTCGGTCTTCGAAAAAGCTCAAGAAATTGATGCGAAAGAACATTGTCGCGAGGAAGAAGAACTAATACCGGCAAGACGTGAGCGTTGTGACACGGCAGTGCCACCAGTATCTTTCAGCCCCATTTCAGCTGAGTGCTAATGCAGCCGGCCTCGCGTAAACCTCGTGCGTGCACACAGAGCACGTTTGAAGACAGTAGAAAGACATCGGAAAGCTGGAAAGACGGCAATGGCATGGTGAAAACTCTCCGAGTTTGAGAAATGTAGTGCATGAATGACGCTTGTCATATTGATGGTCGAGAGAAGACCCGCGCCGCATACCAACTTGTGACTTTGCTTGGCAAAAGCCAGTGATTTGAGTTTAGTCGAGAAACTGCCGCCATAGGCCCCTGGCACCAAACGCATCTCCTTTCGCCAACCTCTTTTGCTTCGACATGAGCAATGCGATCGCGAAGGGCACAGTCGTCACGGTTCCTGCCTGAGGTGGACGAGCTGTCTTTGGTCCTTCGAGATGCGTATGCTAACCAGGCTCGCTGTTGAGACTGGGAAACAGCGCCGGGGCGAAAGAAATATTCGGCATGGAACTGGAGAATCCATCGAGATATGAGCTCAATCTCGTCGCGCTGAGATTGCGAGGCATGTTGTAGGCTCGTAGTAATGACTTTCGCGACTGCTCAATGCACGAAGATTGGTAGAGAGGGGCAATTACGTCTCGCTGCAGAGAGTTACTCAACCAGGAGCAAAGCGGAGGTGCCCAATTAGGAACTGCCGCCACTGGATTTCTTCATCTTGATCTTCTCTAATCCATTGAAGCCTATACTCGACGAACTGGACTCCATCCGAGATGGCCACTGTGATCGAGGAAATGCCCAGCTATGAGCTCGCGACATTTCATGGTCCAACATCCAAGGTGCCGGGCACTGCAATCGTTTCAGATAATTCTCATCCCGACGACAATCGGGTACCATCAGAGCATGGGAGTCCAGCACCAAGCACAACGACGACGGTAAAACCACTTATCACAAAACCACGCTTCGTGGCCATTTTCCTCGCCTTCTTCATACAAGGTGTGAATGATTCAGTCACCGGAGCACTTCTACCTTACATCCAAGCAAGGTACCAGATTCAATACGCCGTTGCTTCTCTGGTCTTTGTTGGAAATGCAGTCGGTTTCATTGCGGCTGTTCCGTTCATTCAACTCCTGGACCGCAATTTTGGCAGAGTCAAGACATTGCTTCTGGCCGTATGCTGCAATATCGTTGCTTATTCAATTATCATTGCTCAGCCGCCTTTTGCTGTGGTTGCAATATGCTTCGGAATACTTGGTAATCATGAATACACTGCATGAATTGCTTGAGGCTGACATGTGATTAGGATTCGGCTTCTCCAACATCTTGGCCCTGGACAACTCCCTGGTTGCCAACTCGCCCAATGGCACTGTCCTGCTTGGCGTCACTCAGGGCGGCTACGGCATAGGAGGAACTGTGGCCCCCCTGATGGGCACAGCAATGGCCTCAAATGGCGTGAGGTGGTCCTTTTTCTATTTCATTTCATTGGGACTGTCGATCACCAACGCTGCTCTCTTTGCATGGTCGTTCAAGAATTTTGTCCCAACACTACGCAGCACGAACCTACCAGCCGGAAATGTTTTGAGGCCAAAATCACGATCACCAGTGCTGCAGGCCATGCGGGATCGATCAGTCTTGTTTGGATCGATCTTCGTATTTGCGTACCAGGGAGCAGAGGTGACGATTTCTGGCTGGGTCGTCTCTTTTCTTATTGACTACCGCCATGGAGATCCTTCCAAGGTTGGGTATGTCTCTGCTGGCTTCTGGGCTGGAATAACAGTTGGGCGGTTCCTGCTATGTCCTCTGATCGAGAAGCTGGGAGATCGAAGATGTATCTTTGCCCTTATCATTGTCTGGGCCGGGTTTCATCTGATTGTCTGGTTCGCACACGATATTATCGGCGACGCTGTGGCTGTGGCAATTATAGGAGGTTTGTGACACGCTCCGATCACTTTCTCGAATATTACTGACGAGCGACAGTATTGTCTGGGCCAATAGCACCATGTGCAACAGGCGTCATGTCCAAGCTGCTCGACCCTTCGATACAAGTCACCGGAGTCGGAATGGCATGGTGAGCTGCTGATCCTGCTTTGTGAAAGCATATCGTATGTCTGACACTATCTCGCAGGAGCATTGGAAGTGGTGGAGCTGCTGTTGCTCCATTCTTGACGGGACTTCTCGCTCAGATCTATGGCGCCGTGGTGCTCAATCCGACCTGCATTGTGCTCTGTGCCGTCATGGAGATCGCTTGGGTGGCATTACCTGGTCGCACATGGAAGAAGGAATGAGCTTCAAGTTTCGGCTTTCAGCGCTGTCTTGGCATTCATCCTGATGTTTTCCCGTCCATCGCAAGACCTTCGAAGAAACACGACGAATTACTCAGTCTAGCGATGGAAGAGCCCACAGGAGAAAATCAATCAGCATGGTGGACAGGCCGTTGTTGAACAGCGTCGGTCCCAGTCCTGCTTGCTCCGGAGCTCGCCTCGCACTAAAAGATCTTGGCCATGATCTTGTCCTTGTACCCCACTGGCAAATCTTCTCGCAAATGACGGTAATGCTCTGTAAGGGTCTCAAAGAAATCTAAGTCGCTCTTAAGATCGATATCCTTTGCCCGATGGATCTTGGTTCGCTTGAAAATCTTCCAGCCTATACCGATAAGAGCAGCAAGTCCAATCTGCGAGAGACGGAGTCAGAACTTAGGGAAAGCAACCTCAATCTTTGAAAGACTTACAATGCCATAGTTGAAAATGAACGTCGAGATGGCCCATTTGCCTTTCAAGAATACTGCATAACCTTGCAGCCAGAGGAACAGGAAGGCCCAACCAAATGCCCAGTAGCCTGCGAAAGGCATCCAGCGGGATTTGAATATGAGAAACTTGTCCCGATCGATGGACTGTGCTTTCATGGCTGCGTTGAAGCGGATCCAGGTCAAGCCCATCACCGTCCAATTGAACATTGTGGCAGCTGTGCAGAAGCTGCGAAAAGTTTTAGCGCAATCGCATTGCGTGTACCATCATGCTCGACTTACTTCATGAGCCAATTCAATACTTTGGCGCTCCCCGAGCCTAGTGAAAGATATGCGAGCAAGCATAACGTGATGACAGCAATCACTGCCAGATATGGAGTTCCTCTAATTCTCGGGTCAGCGGCCAGTACGGAGATACCATCGCTAGAGCACTCTACCTCTTGTTTACTCGACGCAAGATCTTCGGCGCGTGGCCTTCAAGAGCGAGAGCATGGAGACTTCGTGATGCGTTGAATGTGTATGCATTGCCAGCGGAGGTGATCGACGTCAGGAGCGCAGCTGTCACAATCGATGGCAGAACATCGATCTTGAGGCGATGCATAGAGATGACACTACACAGCAACAATTAGGTAAGCCCATGCAATTTCCAGCCTTTCAAGCACTTACTATGGAGACCTGCCGGCAAATCCGTGGGAGTTGTCGGTCAAGCTGCATTCTGAAGTCAGTGCACCCCAAGACTTGGAAGCATCCGAGTCAGGACTCTGGCAGTCCAAGCTTACAGAGGCTCGTTTGAAGGTACCAGGATCTACACTCATGATCAGATATTGCTTTCGAGCACCGAACTAAGTCGACTACTTACTCCAACGCATATGCCTCCTCCAACAAAGAAGACCATCAGCCGACCAACAATTGTCTTGAAAGCTCTTGGTATGGTCCGTCGAGGATCTTTCGCTTCACCAGCGATCACTGTAGACTGTCAACTCCCAAGGCTCTGATGCAAGAAATTTTCAAGTCTGCGCGGCGTACTTGAAATGTACTCAGGACCGCCCATGCAAAATCCGGCTACATTCATCGCATTGAGCCAGGAGATCAGCCGCTCCGAGCTGTTGTCACCGGCCCACGGCCCTGGATCTTTCCAGTAGCGAAAGCCATATCGACTGTCTCGGATCAGCTAATGGATGGAACCATTGATTGAGATTGGCTCACTCGTGTAAAGGGTTGCCGCCAAGCATGGTGACCAACGTGTACATGATCAGACCCAGGGCTAGTAAGATTTTGCCTAATGCCAGCCAGACTGCGGCAGCCGTCAGCGACGCGTAGTGATCAGAGTTGGAGCATGCTTGCATTCAGCCTCTCCGAACAGGTCGGCTCGGTATACATTGATCGAGAGATAAAAGATCAACGATACCGTGATCAGGATCGCAGGCGACTTGTCGTAGCCCCAGTATGCGACGAGAGTGTTTATGATGGTCGCTTCGAAGATGACATAAGAAGTCTGGGAGAACTACACCGCAAGTCAGCTGCAGACTCGATTCAGATCTCGCCGAGACGGACGAAGTAATTCCATCCAGCTGCCACACCGAGTGCTGGGTCCACCATCCGACCTGCCAGGCGAATGAATGATCCGTCCAGCGGAAACATCGTCACAATCTCAGCTTCTGCAAACGATCAGCATCAGATCGGGTTCCAAGTGGGTGCGAGCTGAGACTCATACGACAATGGGATATCGACAGGACTACAGTCATCCAGAACAGGAAGGCGAAGAGCAGACAAACTGGTCCGGATGGTACACCAGCGGCGATGGCAACGAATAGCGCTCTATCAATCATCAGTCGAAGATCAAGGGTGTGATTGACCTGTTCCAGAGCTACTCACGCGCCAATTGATCCTGCAATAGAAGCCAACTGTATTTGCCTCGGATTGAGGCGACGATGGTTCACTTGAGCTTCGAGTATCGCCTCTCGATCAGTTTCCTGGAGTCCGTCATCTTTTGAGCCATCCGAGCGGCTTGTAGTCTTGTAATGCTATCAGCAACAGACTGCCTTGAGCATCCAGTATCCATACCTCGATCACCGTGCCATTCTCCAAAGATGTCTCGTGGATCACCTCAACATGCTTCTTCTCTTCATTATCGATATGTATCTCCGGACCAGGCATGGTTTCTGCTCGTACTTGGTGGTCGACAGCGACTGTGCACAACAGTCCTGGCCCTACTTCTTATTGAGCAGATCTAGCCATGACGGCTACCGGCAGTTCGTTATCTCGTTCATTTTGCTGGGAAGGTCCAAGCATGAAAGTTCTGGCATGGGTGTAGTTCTCCGGGCCGGTTGGCTGCACATGATTCTGAGTACGCTGCGTCAGAAGCCAATGTTCACTCACGCGCTCTCGAGCCGCTATCTCCGTCCACATGGCCTTTGCCTATCGGTCCCCAACTACTGGAGAGTTGTAGCAGCAATGGCGGGTGGTCCTATCAACAGTATGCAAACACTGCATGGAGCACTGGTATCCTTGTCGCCCCGCGCGACGACCTTGTAGCCAGGTGGTTGCCTTGTACGGAAGGTTCACCTCGCCTGAGTCCTTGGCCGAGAGCTTAGAACCCTGGTATGAACTTCAACTTCGAGACTCTCTAGCAGTTTCACATGTCCTCCTTGTGCTTGAGTGGTAATTGAGTGACCAGCCTCACCATGCCATCTCAACTCGCTACTATCGACGCTTCTGAGCCGCTTAATATTATCCTCGATACCATTGCGCGAGATGGAGGGGTGGTCGTTGCTGACTTTCTGTCAAAGCAACTATTGGAGGATTGCATGAAGACCAGTATGTTGAGGACCTAGGTGATGTCCGCGTGCCTGACAGCGTCCCATTAGTCGAACCGCATTTTGCCAGCCGTCAGCTGTACAATGACCACACAAGTCATAAGGAGCTCGGTGAAGGCTTCTTCCCTGAGGGCTCTCTACGAGTCTACGTCAGTATTGAACCGACAATAGACGAAACCAAGCAGCTTTTGATCCTTGATCTGCAGTCTCTGCTCGCTCGCATGCCTGACCAAATCGTCGAGATCATGCGACTGCCAGTGTGGCAAGGTATAATGGCAAGATTCTTGAAGTACGTCTTATCCTCAGCCTGGTCAGAGTCTTTGATTCAGATATAAAACTGAGAACCTGCAAACTTATAGTGACGAGTACGCAAGCTACACTGGTGAGAAGCTCATAAGTCAGAAAAGCGGCTACATGCTTGGCTCGACGGCCGCTCTCAGGTTGGTGCCGGGAGCAAAACCCCAACCACTACATCGAGTAGGCGACTGATTGTGTAAGCCGAATCGAAGTTGAGCTCTGCCTGACAGCTCTATTACAGGATCAGATTGCGTACCAGACACGACCAGATCCTACGAATCCGCTCTTCACGCCAATGGTCGGCTGTCTAATTGCAGGATCCAAAAGCACCTATCAGAATGGCGTAAGTAGCTACGACCGAACAAGAATATGTCTACCACTGATGTGATGACCATCAAGGCAACAGCAGTAATACCAGGTAGCCATCTCTGGAGCCCCGAAAGAGCACCAAGAGTCGAAGAGTGCGTTTACGCAGAAATGCAGCCAGGTTCGGCTTTGTTCACGCTCGGCTGTACGTCGGCCCTTCCGCTTTCGTTGTGATGATACCTGTGCTTATTAGATTGACTGTTGTTGATAGCTACTTACCATGGAGCCGGAGAGAACAAGTGCGAATGGAATGATCCTGATGCTTTTCGAACTCTATTCGCAGTGTTCGCGTGAGCACTTTCCATCGATTGCAACTCTTTGGCATCGAAAACTGACGACTTCAAGTCAACGTGACTATTTCCGGCAGGACCAGGACGAGGTGCTGGCCACTCCGATCGAGGTTGCTCGCAGGTTGCCCGAAGACGTACTCAGATTAGCTGGATATTGTAAGCTCCTAGGCATGAAATTCCGCATCAGTCGCTGACCTTGTATAGACAAAGCGGTCGGTGGAGTTGGTTTCGTGGAGAATCACCAGGACCCAATCGACTATCTTCACCGAGATCATATGGCCTTTGGTAAGTTCGGGGCCAGTACTGAGAAAAGCAGACCTTGACAACTGCGGCCCTGAAGTCTCAAGTGCCAAGACATCTATAGGAACAGATCCAGGTAGAACACGGCTCCGTTGGAGTAGCTTCGTGAACACGACGGGTACAGTGCGACCCGTGTACAGACCATCTCCGTTAAACTTTCAAGATTGTTGTTTCGATTTGCCTTTGAAGCCTCAGAATTGCTCTGCGTTTTGCTCAAATTATGTTCCAACAGCCCATGACTTCCGCCTCTTCTTTGGCGCCTGTTCCTTCGGTGTTGCAGCACGAAGGGCCACTGCTTCTGCTGCTTCTGCTCTTTCCATGCTGCTGCCAACCGCGAGTAGCCGAAGGGTGTGCTCAAAGCGGCTCGTCTGAATGGCCCTTAAGGAGAATTCGCCTTGAAATATGCTCTCTGGGCCGAGCACGAAAGCGTCGACAGGCTCGGTAGCTGAGAAGGTTGAACGTCTCCATCGCGAGTCGGGCGCTGCAAGCGCCATGCGGAGGCCACGATTGCTTCTTCTATATTTGTACCGAGAAAGTCTTGCATTTTTCAACGAATCTCAGCAGTGTTCAGCAACTACCAAGAACTTCCGGCTAATTGCATTGCAATGGTGAGAAAGAATGGTTGACAAGAATACTTGAGCCTCAGCATCCTGACTCTGCCAAGACCTTGGAACAGGGAGAAGGTTCCTTCCGAGATGAGGCCACAAAACGTGCTCTACAAAACATTGATGTCTTCGTCAGACCATCTCAGTGCAGTGTCTGTAACGTAGCGTGATGCTGAACCTGCTCCAGCATGGGCTGAGCGGTGAGTCTGAGGGGAGTTGCACTCCTTGACATTTCCTAACTCCGAACTCCTCCTCTGACCCTGAAAGATACCAACATGGGTGAAGTTCCGCTGGAAGCAGAGTCACCGTACCTGTCGAATCGAGTGAGAGACAACCTACAGCCGAACAAACTCGCTGAAGTGCGAGCTTGGTGCTACGACAAACAATATGACCCCATCACAAATCCAGATGGAGTGGTTGCACTGGCTATCGCCGAGAACAAGTTGATGCGAGACGAAATCACGAAGCATATCAACGAGCACTCCAGTATCAACCCATGGCACTTGACTTACGGCGAGGGTCCAGCTGGAACTGTAGCGCTACGCGGGCATATTGCATCTTACGTCAATGAGGTCTTCTGGCCATCAGGACCAATCAACCCAAATCACATAGCCATATGCAACGGAGCTGGTCCGGCTGTGAACAACTTCTGCTTCTGTGTCGGCGAGCCAGGAGACGGCATCCTTCTCAGTAAGCCGCTGTATACAGGCTTCTTCGGCGATATTGAACATGGTTCGAAATTCAAGCTTGTTCAGGTACCAATGGAAGGCATAGATCCTGTGAGTGCTGAAGCTGTCACACAATACGAGAAGACACTCCATAAAGCCGAAGCATCAGGCACGAAGATTCGCGCAATTCTCCTTGCCAACCCTCACAACCCACTTGGACGACCATACGGTATGGAAACGCTCGCCGCATTCTGTAGATTCTGCGACAAGTACAATATCCATTTGCTGTCCGATGAAGTGTATGCCCAATCCTGGTTTCCAAGCAAGGACTTTCCAGAGCCGGATCCGTTCATCGGTATCCTTAGTCTTGACCTGAAGGAGTACATCAACCCGGCATTGGTCCATGTGATTTATGCGATGAGCAAGGACTTCTGTGCAAACGGAGTCCGTGTGGGCTGTCTCATATCTCCTTTCAATGACGAGCTCTTGTCAGCATTTAAGTCAATCTCAGGCTTTACCCGAGCTAGTCAGCTCGCAGAGCAAGTATGGCTCAATCTCTTCGAAGATCGCCCGTTCTTGGACTGGTACTTTCCAGAGATGAGACGCCGTCTGGCAGATTCTTATGCTTATGTCACTGGAAGACTTGAGCAGCAGAACATCCGATACAGTCCTGCTTCTACAGGCGTGTGTGTTTGGATTGATCTAAGCGAGTACCTGGAGCACGACACTCAAGATGCAGAGCTGGCTCTCGACTGGCGACTCGCAAGAGCCAAGGTCTGGATCGCTATGGGAGCAACATTCGGGTCTGAGAAGCATGGCAACTATCGCATCACCTTTGCAACACCACGTGCTGATCTTGAGCTGGGGCTTGATCGGCTTTTCAAGATACTAGGTGACATAAGCAAGGAAAGGGAACTATTGAGTGGCAGCAACGGATTCGCCTAGCCAAGATTTGCCTCATTCCTAGAATGGCACAAGTTACATAGGGCTACCGTTGCTGTGTTGACCGGATGTGATTCTAGCGCTCACATCCTCTCCGCAGGAGCTTCTGCTAGATACGTCGTTGTTGGAGCTTCCTGTACCTCATTGGTAGCCTTCAGCTCTGCTGGCGGAGATGTTGGACCTTTCCAGTCCTGATTGTAACCTGGAGCAGGCTCTGGATACTGGCCTGTCGCACTTGCTTGCTGTGGTTGTCCCTGCGCATACGCCTGTTTCTGCTTCTTTAATGTCCACCCCAGCCAGGCTACAGATGCCAAAGCTATCAACAGCGGCACACCGAGTCCGACACCAACTCCGATTGCTATCGAGCTCTTAACATAGTCTGACGGTATTACGGTCCGAACAGTACCGTTGGTGCTACTACTCTCGCTTGCGATTGGTGTGTCGCCTTCTCCATCCAGTGCGGCAACAGTTGTCGTTACATTCAGCAGTGAGGAAGCGTTGAGTGGACCTAGGAATAGCGAAGTCGTGCTGTCCATCGAGAAGTTGAATCCAGAACTATTTGCGCAGCATTCCGACGTCCGATTGTCGCCATGAAAGCCGCAACACATCGAGCCAGGCGTCTTCTGAGGGGTGTAGCATGCGGTTACGACTGCATAGTTTGCGCCATAATCTATTGCTCTTGTCAGTAGGGCGGCAATCAGATCCCCGACGCAATACTCACAATCACTGCATATCTTCTGCAGACTGCAGAACTCGCTCGACCAATCCTTATCGGTACAGGCTCCAGTATACATGTATCCTCCAACAGTGCTCAGACACAGTCCATTGGACATACATGTATCAACATTTGGCCACGTCGTGCTCAAACAGCACGAACCCGGCGAATTGTCGTCAACTCCAGGACATGGCTGTTGGTCCAGATCCGCAGTGCCATCCGAGAGGAAGCAATTGATAGCAGCAGCCGTGTTGATAATAGCGAGAATGGCGACAGGCACTACTTTTCTAGCCATGATTGCCATCCCGAAGGAAGCAGGTTTTCAAGAGAGGAAGACATTGTTGCGGTATGAGCCTGAGCTGAGCTTTCAGCTGGTGTGTGGGACAAGGACTATCTTTTCCGCTGGCGTGCAGCTTTAGCTACGCGAAATGAACGCGCCAAGAGGTAATGACAGGTTCAAGATGCTTGTCTTTCAGCCTTGTGGTCGGTAAAATTTCGCGTCTCCACAGGACGGCTTTGGCTGTTGACATGGATTTGTTCGGGTCGTGCCAGGCGATGTGATGATCAGGATGGACATGGGCGAACTCAGACATAACGAAAGAGTTTGAATCTCTTCGTCAAGATGTTGTGACTTGAGCCTCGCATTGAAAGAGGTGTCCAAGCTACGCCAAGGCCTTCGTTGCAGTCTGGCTTGGACGCTGCGATGAGTCTGTCGCAGCGGGTTCTCGTCGTAGCTTGCATACCCGGTGAATGGTCTGTGACATACCGTGAATTGATCGTGGAATTCCTCCCTGAGCCGTGGATAAGGACAGTGTACTTGCTCGCTGATATCGCAACGTGAATAAGCTTTCTATCCCTGCTTGTTGTTCTCTTATCTGGCTTTTGCATGTAAGACAGGCCACTTCACGTCCCCTTCGTCACACGTCTTTGCGTTATACGACTCTACCGTCATTTTGGCTGAGGTCTACATCTGCGCAGCACCAGATGTCGCGATATACACACTGCGCGACCCCGAAGATTTGGCGAATTCCACCCAGGATGCCCTATGCGACCGCCGAGAATAATGTCTGAAGTTCCCGAGAACTCCATACGGCATGTAATACTGTACTAGGGCGTCAAGAGAAGGGCGCTGTAGTTCTTCGGGGAGTTCCTGATGTCTTCAACTTGCGGACAGCCTAGACGAAGGACCTGTCATTGTGGAGTCAGCGGGTTCTGCGGATTTTGGAGCCTCAGAAGATCCTATTCGAGGCTTCGCCAAAATGTGCACAACACGCCAGGAATAGCTTCCAGCGCCTGGAGCTAAAGACCGGAAACCACTCGATCGATCTCGTGAGTGAATGAAGATGTCACGATATGTGTCGGACTTCACATAGAGATGCAGAGACGGCGACAAGTTGGTCCGTGGCTTGGCACTTGATTCGCGATGACGATCGCTTTTGGACGCGTTCCTCGGGCGTTCTCCTTCCAAAGTCCGGGCATACAGTACCATCCGGCCGCAAGTGCATGTGTAGGTCTACCAGCTAGGTGCGCTGTGTGGCTTACTTTTCATATATCTACTTCGTGGAGTTCGGGTTTCAGCTTTGTCTTTCCTTACTATGAGCTTCGCTCGTTCTGCTTTCGCGATTCAAAAGCGTTGCTACATTGCTCGGAGTAGAAATCGACAGCTTGCGAGAATTAACAGCATCCAACTCACCACGAAAAGATCTGTTTCTAACACAATGGCGACCGTAGCCATATCTAATCCAGCTAGGCCAGCACCCACACCAGAAGATGCAAGCCTGAGGAAACATCACAGGAAGAATGAGAAGGGCTTCGTCAATCCTTGGGACTCATTTCAGGAGCGTGGATTTTGGCAGATTATGAAATGGGTGTGGTTGGGAAAACTGCTGGGAGAACGACACGACCCTGACACAACACCTCCCACTGTTCCAGTCCACAAGCCGGTCTTTTTGCCCTGTAGGAAGACAGACCAGCTCCGTGCGACCTGGCTGGGACATGCTTGCTTTTACGTTGAATTTCCAGGAGGCCTACGAGTTCTCTTCGACCCAGTCTTCACGCAACGGTGCTCGCCGCTCACCTTTGCAGGCCCTGCACGATATACCGAAATGCCTTGCGAGATCACCGACCTGCCCTACATCGATGCGGTAGTGATATCCCACAACCATTACGATCATCTCTCACATCCAACGCTAGTGAAGATCGCCGAGAAGCATAAGAACGTGCACTTCTTTGTACCACTTGGCAACAAGCCTTGGTTTGATGAGAATGGATTCAAAAATGTCACAGAGCTCGATTGGTGGGAGGAGAGAGAGCTCAAGATCACTCCTGCCACGGGCAGCGAATCGAACGAGGAGATCTCGGCTGTGATATCCTGCCTCCCGTGCCAACACACATCGGCAAGGACTCCTTTCGACAAGAACCATACTCTCTGGGCTTCATGGTCTGTCTCGTCCGGAAGCAAGAAGATATGGTTCGGAGGTGACACAGGATATCGGGCAGTAGACAAGCGGCCCGGCAAAGAGTTCGACTACGATGAGAAGTACCAATATCCGCACTGTCCTGCTTTCAAGCAGATTGGAGAGCTGAGAGGCCCTTTCGATCTTGGACTGATACCAATTGGGGCGTATGATCCGCGTTGGCTCATGTCGCCCGTCCACGCCAATCCTTACGATTCGGTCAACATCTTCAGCGACACGAAATGCCAGCGTGCCCTGGGCATACATTGGGGAACTTGGGTGTTGACCGAGGAGGAAGTGCTTGAGCCTCCGCGAATGCTGAAGCAGGCACTTCGGTGGAAGGGCGTTGCTGAGGATGGGGTCTTCGAAGTCTGTGATATTGGCGAGTCGCGAGAGTACTGACCAATGCACCATATTCTTGCAACATTCGATCAGCCCGAAAGCTCACAGGCTTGGCTCGTGCATCTTCGAAACGCACGTGAACGCGGCTTCAGCCGCTCGCGAGCTCTTAATCCGATGAGCCTCGTATGCAGGTACGAATCCTATCGCCACTCGAATTGGCGAAGGGCACATCGTTTTGCATGTGCTTTAGCCTCGCAAGCATATTCACTATTTCAAGAGGCCACGAATCGCATCTAGTAACAGGCTTCACGATCGGTCCGTTACGTAGGACCCGCAGGTGCCTGCCTGTTTGCTTCAGCCGCATCTTCTTGGCATAGTTGCGGCACAGGCGCAGCACAAGAAGCAGTCTTCATCAAGTTCGCATCACAACCTCGACACCGAATAACGCTTCAAATAACACCCGAGGCCTGTTGCAGACGACTTTGACCCACGACAATGGCTCCACCACACATCCAAGATCAAGAGCTCCTCGAGTTGGCTGCGAAGGCACGTGTGTTTACTGGATGATGCATGTCGCATACTAACACAATATGAAAATAGGTCGGCAATTCATTGAAGCATATCAGCATCAGCGGCCAACAGCAGTCCGCTTTGAAGCTGTCTATTCTACAGTTGGCGTTTGAGCGATGGGTCAAGTGTGTCTCGAAATCTGAGGATGACGATCCACGCGACTCGATATCATCACAGGACAGAAAGGAAGTTCAGGAATTGCTTGAGGGCATCGCAAGTGCCATCGAAGATGCTCGCGCAGAATGCGACTTCAACGAGGTCACCATGGACGAGCCCGAGTCGGCTGCCAGCAGTGCTACAGAGACTCAAGAGCTGACGCTCGCTCGACGTCGCGTACGACAACGGATTACTGCCGCCTATGATAGTTCCGATGTCGATGAGGCCACGATCTTGACATTCTCTCAGGCAGAGTTAGTCAATGGTCTAATCGAGGAGGTATGAACTATGTGGAGTCATCATGCGCTGAGATCGTGATACTGAACTTTCTTCCCAGATCGGTGACAAAGTGCGCCAATTGGTCAGCTTCTTCCCCGAGTCTCTGACCGCACAAGCTCGAATGGCTTCCGAAGACCTTACTGCGATGGCGCCAACAGGCGATCCGAGCAAGCCCACTCTACTCTTGAGCCTTGCGAACGCTTGCACTGACACAGAACCAATGCTCGAACAAGCCATTGCGAACGACACTAGCGTGCAGCACACCTATATCAACAATAGGACGGAAGGCGATGCGAAGGCCACTTTTGGCGACATTTTCCCGGCGGGATCGACGAGGAATCCTTCTGCACCAGGAAACATCTATAAGGGTAATGTGACAAAAGACAACGCGCAGACTCACTTCGGAAATGTCTACGGCAAGTCGCCATTTGACTAGCTTCGGCGACTAGGCGTTAGTTGGTTCGCTGCTGTTGAGGCAGCCGTGCTGATCGCGTACGACATTTGCTTCGTCGGACCCGGTACATGCGCGAAAGAAAGTAAGGAAGTTCTGCTGAGCTGTCTGACCTAGATCACAAACGACGAAAGCCTACAATCAAATACCATGCCTCCCACAAATGCCGATCATCTCCGCGCTCCATCTAAGAACTGCACTGCAAGCTCCTGCCATCAAACTTTCGGATCACATCCTCCATTTGACTCTCGCCGCAGAACACAATCTCGTTGAAAGTGAAGACCGCAGTATCGCCAACTTGATTGCATTTGTTTCCAGTGAGGCCATTGCAGCCGCTCGAGCTGGTGACTGTGGTGAAGAAGTTGCCTTGGTCGTTGCAAGAAGTGGTGTCTAGGTTGACTGTGTAGGAGAAGAAGAGACCATTGTTGACCAGGAAGCAGGTGTCAGCTGCGAGGGCGATAGAAGGTCCCAAGGTGAGGGAGGCGAGGAGCAGGGAGGTAAGTTTCGCCATCGTTGACGTTAGCTTGCCTGGTGATGAAGGCCTTGAAGATGAAATGCTGATGATTGAGTCGATCGATGGCAGCAGTTCGAGACATATACTGACGACTCGAATGAGCTCGGAGCTGCACAGGTCTATCTTCAGAGCCGTCAGCAATGCAGCACCCTCAGCCTCGCGCTTCGACATAGCAGGCTTTGACGCATGCTTTACGTGAGAACGTCGCGGGTGTGTGAATCCCAAGACTGAGGATCTCTCACACAGCACGCGCGTAAGAGGCTGGCACAATAATGTACGTTGTACATGTAAAAGTCATTGCGGATCGAAGCTTGGAATAGCTTGAATTTGAGGCTGGACAATATGGACACGCAATACGGGAACAGAACCCATGCAAGATGTTGTTCCAAAAAGGCTTCCCTAGTCTTGAGAACATCAAGCATTCCAAGGCTGAGAGTCTTGGAATACTTCGGCGTAACCCTGCCGCACTAAAGTCGTCCTCGGAGGCTGCAGGTCACACAAGAATCCTTGGCTTACATGTCACCAACAACAGCCTTCCTCGTCTCCAAACATTAGCTGCGGATTCTCGCTGACGACGCAATATTCCCTTCTCGTGCTGTGCGACCAAGCGAGCAAATACCTTAGACATATATTCGATCAGCATTTCAACTCAGTAGACTACCAAGTATCCACCGTCAATCTTTTCGATCTCTCGAGATGTCCCCCAAGATCATCATAACCCTCAGCGCCCTCGCAGCTGCAGTAAACGCCATGCCCGCAGCAGTTGAAACAGTCTATATCACAGCAAAACCAACATCACTTTTCACCGGCCTCGGTCCAGTCGTCACAGACCCAACCTCCACGTCGCTATTCACTGGCTTCGGACCAGTCATCACAGCACCAACCTCTCTCTTCACAGGTTTCGGTCCCGTTGTGACCAGCATGGGCTCCAACGCCATAATGTCCATGTACAGTTCTAAGACTTCCAGCATCAATGATCAGATGGGATCGGCGATGACTTCTTCGATGTCGAGTGCTATGGATGAGATGATGAAGATGCAGTGGTGAGTGCAACAAGATACGAAAATTGATTGTGAAGAAGGGTTGCTGACAGGTGACAGGTATGCTAGTTGGTACATGTCGATGAATGCAGGATTGACGACTGTCAACGGAATGGATGCGGATGTAGAGACTGTGACTATGGTCGTGTAAAGTCATGCATTTGTGCTGGATTTAGGTGGCATTTTGCGATAGATCATTTCATTCATGTCTCTGCTGAGCTGACCTAGATCGGACATTCATTTAGCATAGAAGATTCATCTACCTTGTACCAAATCCTTCTCGTTTCAATTCAAAAACGTCGACTCCCGATCCGCCGCCAAAGTATAAACACCAAATTCCTCCTCTTGTCCATGACACCAACTGAACTGTTCAAATTGTCGACGCAACCTTTCTCTTTCATCGTCGAGTTCGGCTATAGCTCTCTGATTTGCGGCGAGAGAGACTCGATCTTTTCGCGAGAGCTCATCATCCGTTCCATCTGCCATCTCTGCGTCGGAGAGCGAGCTTACTGGTGATCGGGTGCCGTGATAGTCTTCGTCCATTGAGGACACTTCGTGCATGGAGCTGTGATCGTTGTCTGGTTTTCGGTATCGATTTCGACTTGGAGACGGATGTTTATCGCCATTCTTTTGACTTTTGTGGTCTGCTTGTTCGCTGTGGCCCACGCCTTCGTCGTGCAAAGTCTGTGCTGGCGCTGTAAGATCTCGGTGCCGAATTTGGAACGACACTGATGGGTGCTTGTCATCAGCCTTTGCTAGGCACTCCAACGCCTCCTCTTCTCTCTCCGCCAATTCATCTTCCGCTATGGGTGGTAGCTGATGACTCTGATGTTGGGCCAAATATCCGGCCTGCTCGCCGAAAGCATGTATCATGGCGTGAGGGTCATAGAAATTCTGGTACGCTGCCTGGAAGTATTGTCCAGTCATGTAGGGATGATACTGGGATATGTCAGGCATGACAGGGACGGGAGCTGGTGGCTGTTGCTGCTGCGTCTGATAGACGTGCGGTGGTGGCACACTATACTCTTCCGTCTCCAAGCCTACATGTGTATCCACGGAGATTGATGTCGTTCGTCCGATAAAGCCAGGAGGAATTGGAGGTACTTCTTCAGATTTCTCGAGGTCGTGCGAATTGGACTGATCACGTGCACGCTTTCGACTGCGACTTGTGCTCCTCTCACGTTCGTCCTTCCGCTTTCCAGCGAGCATGGAGCCAGCTTGCCGTACTTGGTCAAGCAAAGTATATTGCCCATTATGAGAGTGGCCGTGGGTGTGGCTGTTAGATCCGTCGTGCTGAAGTGGGCCATATATAGAGGTAGTGCTCTCGACATCGCCGTTCAAACGCGGATCGAAATCACGCATAAGATCCTTGGAGTCCTTCTTGGAATGTGCTGGCTTGAACATCTGGCGCGCAGTTTCTGCGAGTCCACGTTGAGCTTGTTTCATCCTCCCTGGACGGGCATGTGTCGTGGGCTGTGTTGGTATTGGTGCTGGTGGTGGGCCAAACGTAAATTGAGTCTGCGTCGAGATTCCAGGCTGCTGTTGTCCAAAAGTGAAGATCGGATACTGCTCAGGTGGTGCTGGTTCTTTGACTGATTCCTGTGCGGTGTATAATTTTAGCTCCTCTGCGTCTTTTGAAGTGGTCGCCGTCCTGTATGATCTTGCCTGATTGTGCGGAATAAATCCATACTCGGGCCCGGCGCTCGTGTGGTGCTTCTTCCGACGCTTGTTGCTGAAGATGTTCGATAAAGCCTTAGCCGGTCCACTTGTGAACAAAAGACTGAAGGGATTGCTCCTCTTGGGCGCGTTATGCTGTGAAGCACTTCCGCTACTGTTGGTATCTGCGCGTCGTCTCGGGCCTCCTCTCAAGATCGACGCGTTGTCGAAGTCGAACTGCGCGATCTCAGACAAACCGCTACGCGGCCGTGGCATGTTAGTTCTCCGTATTGGCTCCATTTTTGCGTGCGCCCTGAACCCTGACTTACAGTGCTCGTGCAGGAGAGCCTGACAAGAAGGCCGCTCTGAGAAGTGTATACTGGCTTATTCGGACACGTCCTGTGCGATCGCGACGACCTTTTGATGAATAGGCGCAGATCGGACCACGCTTTCGGCGTCAATCGTACCAATCTTCGGCATCCCGAAGGCGCTTACCGAGCCGCAAGGCTGTGCTCCACAGCAGCACTGTGAGTGATCTGCCAAGCGTGGTTGAGGGTGCCTTAGGTTGCAGTCGCGTCTGTAGAGTTCTTGTGCCTTCTATAGCTCAGCGATCATCCAATCCAGAGCCACGCATACGGTCGAGCTTCCTCGTCGTCCTCAGGCTTACCAGCAGCCTCGTTACCAGGTCGACAGCCAGTAAAAGATTTTATGAACTGAGGTTTTTTGGAACTGTGGTATATAGACAGTCCATCTTTCCAAGTCTCTCTCTCTCCCTCATCATACAACAAACTGTTCACTGTCAGTCTTGCAAACCTGTCAAACTGTTAGCACAACTGCCACGCTGTACAACCACAACTTGACATCACATCAACAACCAAGAAGTGATCTTCAACATTTTCAGCTCATCGCCGTCGTAGCAAAACCCTCTCAGCAGCAAATGAGAGCGTGTGATCGAGGATCAAGAAATCCAGAGTCAAGCCAAAATGCCTTCATCACAGCACAAGACCACCCGCAAGGCTGGGCAGATGACCAGAGCCTTCTTTGGCATCAGCAATAAGACCACTCGCGGCATGTCAGGAATGTACGACAAAACCTATCGCGCTCCAATCGACGCGTGGACTCCAGATACCACGTCCCAGAAGTCGCGACCGCACGTGAAGGAGCCGAAACCAGCGCCAAGACAGAAATGCAAGACTCCAGCTTACGGAGCAGGCCAGAGGGCAGCTCCAAAAATCGACATGAGCTTCCTGTGGGGGAATCGCAAAGAACATCGGCCAGCTCCGGAAGCGAGCAAGAGGTTTCCAGCTCCTCAGACGTTCCGCGAAGGTAATCAGCTGAATGCCATTCGCGATGAAAGTCGGATCGGGAAAAGCTTCAGAGAAGAGGCCAGCAGTCCTGAGTGGAACATCCACATCCCGAAGAGGGGACTCCATGGCTACAAGCAGCAATATCTCGATAGCGCAATTGTGCTGCCTTTGAGTGCTAGTGACAAGCAGTCAAGCTCCATGCCATATGCGGAGCCAGCCAGAGTACGACAGTCTGTTACGACTTACCACGGTGGGCAGGCGCGGGTGATCACTGTCATCCGCAGTGACCCAAGCAGACGTAGCGCGCCTAGTGCACCCAGCAGGCGTCACCGTCGTCGCAGCTCCTCCCGCAGAGGACAGGAGGAGGACGAAAATACACCCTTGGCGCATTTTCTCCCATTGCAACACTACCAAACATATGCTGTCGCAAACCAGCTCCGTATTGTTAAGCCGTTCCTGCCGACTCACAAAAAAGAGAAGAGTCGTATGGGCCGCGTAAACCATCGCGTGCGTTACAGGCGGGCGCCCAGCATCCAGTCGCAGGAGGCAGTTCTCCTCACAGAAGAGGCATTAGAGGAGTACAACGCAGTCGCAGCTCCAGTCGACGAATGCCATCCAGTCAGTGTTGGACAGCGCTGCAACGCTTTTCTGGAAAACCTAGACATCAACGCAAGTCCAGAGCAGCCCAACAAGCAGCCTGTTGAGACATCGCAAACAGCCGCATACAGGGCAAACAAGATTCCAGCACGATACCGAAGAGGCCAGCAATTAAAGTCTCAAGGCCCAACCGAGGCAGCTAAGACCAAAAAGAACGAGCTCCAGCTTATACCCACAACCAACGACTCTGTGCTCGAGCCAGGCTGGTCATCCACTTTGGTCGACTCGCTGAAAGACATCGGCACAACCACAGATAAGTCTTGATGCGCCGCGATGCGCTAGGAGAAGAGCCGGTCCGGCGAGTTGGCTCTAGCGTCGGTGATGCGAACACAGCGTTGGCAAAGCTGGCAGGAGGGCGACAAACCAGTCTGCTTCCGGGGTGGACGAACTTGGGGAAGGAAGAGAATAACTTGAGTAACGGCAGCTTGAGCAAGCGTCAGCACTCTGGACAAAGAATACATCGACATGACTCAACACAGCTGCAAGAACTCTTACAGCCGAAAAGAGGCTACGAAGTTCGGGCAGTGCAAGATCCAAGGTATCCTCGTGTGGTGTCGTTGGAGAGGAGGGTGACAAATCCAGACCTAACATCGGACGAAAGACCGGCATGGACGAAGATCGGACACCATGCGATATTGTCGTCGTGGCAGCAGCGGACTGAGCCCAAGACATGGACCAGGTCAAGGCAGCCTAGCTATGACATTAGCGGAATGCATACGCTTTCAAAATCAAGGGAAAGCAGTATGACAAATTGGACCAACGGCGCTATTGATGCGGTGCTCAGGAGGTCCATAGATGGCGTAGTGGATGAGAGGCCGAGGATACCATCCCGACTACCTCCGCCACCGCCGGAAAAGAAGGAAAGCATGTGGGCAGATGAATGGATGTCGGAAGGGAAAGATGGAGCCGAGATATCCTGCAATGGCAATGGAAATCGGAATGCTGTCCGAAGCAGATTTGTGGAGCATCTGCAAGAGAACGCAGGACTGCTGGAGAGTCTTGGAGTCGAAGGAGACTGGAAACCTCGTAGGAGGAGCGGATGGTTGTCAAACCTACGAGGCGGTCGGGGTAGGGGCAAATAATAATGGTATCGGCTGCGGCCATGTCTGCGCCAAAACAAAGCTTGCTCTCTTTTCATGTGGTCGTGTTCGTCGATTTGTGATGGATTTTTGTATTGTTGTGATGTTGTTGTGGAAAGAGTGACGTTGGAAAGGAGTCGACTCCGATCCCTGTTCCTTTGCCGAGGCAGACGTCAACATGCATAAAGCTCTCAAGAGCATCGCGTGAGAACCATTGAATCCTTTTCAATTGATCAATATCAACAACAATGGCACCTTCAAGAGCCCTTGCAACGATAGTAAGGGCAGCACTCCAAACCTCTCGCCAAATCACATTTTGCTCTGTCCAGAAGCGCTGCATCTCAGCCTACGGCTACGAACAAGCCAAATGCCTAACCCTCAGCCAATTCGGCGAACCAAAAGACGTCCTCAAACTCCACGGCCACAGCATCTCACCACCAACCGGTGACCTCTTGACCCTAAAATTCCTCGCTTCACCCATAAACCCAGCCGACATAAACCAGATCCAAGGCGTATACCCAACGAAACCTACATGGACCACTAGCCTCGGAACCCCCGACCCCATCGCCGTAGGAGGGAATGAGGGTGTCGCGGAAGTGATCAGTACCGGGGGAAAGGTAAAGGGGATCGAGAGAGGGGATTGGGTGATTCTGAAGAAACAGGGGTTCGGGACTTGGAGGACACATGCGCAGACTACGGAGGAGAATTTGCTGGTCATCAAGGATAAGAGTGGACTGAGGCCGGAGCAAGTGGGCACTGTGAGTGTCAATCCTTGTACTGCGTATCGTATGCTTAAAGATTTTGTACAATTGCAGGAAGGGGATTGGTTTATGCAGAATGGTGCGAATGCGGGTGTGGGGAGAGCTGCGATTCAGCTTGGAAGGCTTTGGGGGTATAAGAGTATTAATGTTGTGAGGAAGAGGGAGAGTGGACATGAAGAGCTTGTACAGGATTTGAAGAGGTTGGGGGCGGATGTTGTGATTACGGATGAGGAGATGAGGAGTAAGGGTTTTAGGGATCAGGTTAAGGAGTTTACGAATGGTGGGAGGGAGAAGATACGGTTGGGGTTGAATTGTGTGGGTGGAAAGTTGGTTAATGATATGGCGAAGCATCTTGCGCCGGGGAGTAAGATGGTCACATATGGTGCTATGAGCAAGCAGCCGGTTGAGTTGCCGATGGGACTGCTCATTTTCAAGGACATCAGCTTTAATGGTTTCTGGGTCAGCAGGTGGAGTGAAAGCAATCCTGAGGCAAAAGAGGCTTGTGTCAAAGAGATCTTGGACTTGACGAGACAGGGCAAGTTCCAGGATGTACCTTTTGATGCTGTCAAGTGGGATCGAAGTACGAAGCAGGAGGAATTGGTCGATGCTGTGCAAGGTACGCTCGAAGGATACCGAAGTGGGAAGGGCATATTCATGTTTGGCGATACATGATTGCGACAGATCGCAGATATCAACATAGACGAATCGACACTTACATCTCTCAGGCCCGGTCTGGCCCCTACAAACGTGTGCACGTCACCTTATACAGACGACACCGACAATGCTCTGCGTGTCAGCTGATTACGACAGGGATATGCCTCAGCTCTTGCTGCTGTGCTACGTGATAATTCGATCCTGATGAAAGTGGCCTGCTCACCTCGGACCTCACAACTCATCTCACCCAGAAGCTTCACTCACTGTATCGTTACAAGTGAGCACAAATGGACGCGTTCGAGATTGCAATATGAAATGGGGCAAGCTGGACAGTCGCATCGGCTTAGAGCGGGCCGAAGCGGTTGCAGGTCGGTCTGTTACATGTGATGGCTTGGCGCACTATTGATCTGACGCACGGAACTCTCTTCCCCTCACTTGAGGTTTCGCGCGTACATCCATCAAAGTGTGCAGAACAGAGTCTTAACGCACCATGGCTGATACAGACAGCATCAAGGTCATTGACGAGGATGGCGATGTCATCCTTGTTGTCGGATCCAAAGACTCCGTGAAGCTGAAGGTGTCTGCCACCGCGCTATCCAAGGTCTCGCGAGTATTCAAAGCACTCTTCGGACCGCACTTCAGTGTGTCGAGCGCTGCTATAGTCGAGCGTGCCAGAAGCTAACATTCATTAGGCGAAGGACAACCCAAGCGCAGCGCTGCTGAGCCAGTTGAGATCAGCTTGCCGGAAGA
Organism: Pseudocercospora pini-densiflorae CBS 125139; assembly: GCA_000504365.2. Lineage (NCBI taxonomy): Eukaryota > Fungi > Ascomycota > Dothideomycetes > Mycosphaerellales > Mycosphaerellaceae > Pseudocercospora > Pseudocercospora pini-densiflorae. Next base: position 181,941 of record AWYD02004545.1, on the reverse strand, counting down.
TGACCAGGTCGCCATGACCAGACTCTGCGAGCTATTGCATCTGTGCGATGTGCCGGAATACATCACGACCGCATCCAACCAAAGCGCTCTACTCCTGGACTTTGCAGTCGCTGTCGATAAGTACGATGTGGTTGGCGCTGTTCGTCTCCAGTCCCAGGCTATGCTCATGGCTTGGATTGAGCGTATCAAACTAGATTGGGTCGCACTCGGTACTCGCAGCTCTCAGGGTGAGCTCATCGCCGCCGCGTACCTTCTTTGTCATTCGAAGGCGTTTGGGCAGCTTACCTTACTGTGGGTAAATTCCAAGACGAACCGCCCATCGAAGCTCTTGAAAGAGCCAAGCGGACATGTGATCCCAACCAAGGTGCTTCGTAAGTCAAGTTTTCAGAACTCAATGTGAGCGACTATCACTAATTCATCGTTATCAGTCGCATTGGAAGAGCGACGAAGCTCGAAGACAACCTGGCAAAAGGGCCTGTGCCTGACCTGTGTTCGGGACGACGTCGAGCTCTACGACCAATGCAACAAACACATCTGCATATGATCAACAGAGATCTCTGGGAGCAGCGTAAAGCTTCCACTTGCATTATGGTTGAGTAATGCCCAAAATAAGGAACGAGAATGAGTCAAATGGTGTCGTGGCTTGGGATTCTGGTCAACACCAACCTGAAGATAGTGGTAACTATAGAAAGCCCAGTACTGGCAGAAGTAGAGAATCGTCCACGTGCTGGTTACTAAGCCTCTAGAGTAGAGGTTTCATGGCGATAAAGTTCATTTTCCCGAAAAGGCGGCGACTGCTGACCAGGGCGCAGCGATTCTTGCTGACGATACAGGCGGCGGAAATAGAGTCGCACATTGCCTCTGAAAGACTCAATCGTCACCGTCGATCGTGATAACATCGCGGTTGGGCGGTCCGTATACATGCACTTCACCACCAGCCTCTTCTTCGTCTGTCTCATCCTCATCTTCGCCACCCTCAAGCACACCAAGAACCTCCTCAAGCCCCTCAAATATGCAGTAACCCGCCGAAGATTTTGCAACCCAATCGATCTTATCATATAGCTCACCCTTGCCCGCCTCAGAAATATTCCTCCCCGCCGCAACCTTTTCCTCAGCTGACATACATTCGACAACATGCATCATTGCATCAACATATGAGCTGTCATGCCCAAATTGCTTTCGGACTTCACTTCCTAGACAGCCGTTGGAGAGTAAAATGCTCTTACCGATTTTCCTCAATGTCTCCAGTGCACTAAGTTTAGTCCCATACGAGCTCGACGGTGAGACTTGATCTTTGATAGAATCGATACTTCCAGTCACAGATTCGAAAGCATCGAAGGACATATCGTACTGCTTGCTTCCGCTTAGCTTCTTGTACTTTATATTGAGAGTTCGCCAGACGTCTTTGCTGTAATAATCGAAGTCGATGACTCTGGCTTGTTCGGTGAGGAGTTTTTGGGTCCAGGAATCTGTGAGGCATGATAAGGCGCAGTATGTTGGGTCTGCTGAGATAGTGGTTGCTAGCACGCTTCGGATTTGAGCTGGGCTCAGGGTGTCGAGCATTTGGTCTACGGATGGGATTGTTGTGCCAGGTGGGATGGGGAGATTTGGTCTGAACTGGGGTATTGTGTAGGCATTTCCAGTGGGTGAGGCCGAGGTTTGGGTTGCTGGTTGGGAAAAGTCTTCTTCGCGAGGCCGTTTTGCTGGGCGCTCTCCAGTGGCATCCGAGCCGGGCACAGAGTCCATTGTTTAACTAGTTGGTTTGGTGTAATGTCGAAGGAGCAGAATGACCTGAGGATGAACTAGAGGTTCGTGTTGATGATCGACAGGGTTCGCGATATCAAGATTACGCGGTGGACCGTGCGTAAAGCTAGTCTATTTTATTTCGTGTCTAGGTCCTGTGCTCTAATGTCCTTGAATGTGTGAAGAAAAGGTGCGAGTAGCATGGCAATCAGTCTTCCTATGCAAGGTATTGTGACGAGATCATCGCCCACATAGACTGTTCGAAAGCTGGCTCCGGCATGGCAGATCCTGGGTTTTCATGCTGCGCCGCAGTTCTTGCTATGCTCGCCCGAATATTCTGCGCGACAACTCGCATATATTCGCCGCGATGAGCACCGCATTTCGCGAAGCATTGGTCAACAAAATCGTTGAATATGGCGTCGCGCTCCTGTTCTGTGAGATGATACGCATCCGCAGCAGCGTCGGCCATGATATCCATGATTTCCACATGGTTGACGATAGTTGGCCAGTCGCCAGTCACTGTTGGAAGCATCAATGCTATGGCATCTTCAAGTCGCGCTCGAACTCTGGCCTCGTTTGGCACATCTGAGATTTCTGATACGTCGTCCATTTCCTGAGGTTCTGTCGTTTGCGAATTGACCACTCGGCATGCATCATTTGGTCTGCCGATACCTTTCTGTTGGCTTTTATCGTTCCCGTTCGACTTCAGTAAATGACGAATCGCTCCCGTGATGCACGCACTAGGCTGCAGAAGTCGCTGGACTTCCTTCTGTACGTGGGAGTTTGTTGGCGTGAAGACCGCATCACCAATGTCGTTGAGTGCTCGGATTGCTTCGTATTTCGTGGCCGGAGGATGGTCTGGCGTTACGTCGCGAAGTACTGATTCGACGCATGCCACAAGTTTGTCTGTAACATTTTTAACAACTTCTTCCAATTGGCTGGGTTGCAGCTTAATGTCACGGCTGCTTCTTAGAAGCTCGCGGACTTCTTGCACGTAATGGTCGAATGTCACGATTCGCGGTCGCTCGCCTTGGAACGAGGATGAGCAAGCTTCTAAGAGAAGTGATCGAGAGTAGTTGGTTCTGTCCGTGTCGACAATCTTCTGCAGAAGGCGTGCCTGTATTCCGGGATCCAGAGCTGCAATCATGTCCTCGGTACTAGGAAAAGCTGGATTGAGAGTCCGCAATGGTGGTCCAGCTGATGGCGAGCATCCGGGGCTTTGACTTGGATCAAGATATCTCTCAGCGTACCACCGGCTGCTGAAGTCTTTCTGCTGATATATCAGTCTCGGCAATGAACACTGGATTACGCACTACGGGAAACCTACCGGCTGATTCATGTTCAAGACACGAAAAGAGCATAGAGAAGGACATTGCCACTGGATGAATAGTCAAGGCTGACAAAGGAGAGATACTGGATTACCCAGGACAGGGAGCCATGGTTCCGGAAAGGGTGCACGAAGCATTTGGACGCCACGGCAACATGCCGTTCTGGCGATAGGTGTGCATCACGATGTCGAAGGGTCAGTCATCGATAACCCAGTGCTTGGTTAGTTGGACATGGATGACCTTCGAAAGAAGAAATTGGACGGCTATTTTAGGGCTGTCGCTTTCGGGTTGGGGATTCTTGGCAACAATGGCACTTCGAACTCCTTATCAACTCGCTGACTCCTTCCAAGAGCTGCCTCCTCGCGGTGCATCCCTCTCTTAGGCTCATTGACCTCGCTCAACACTGACATCGCCCCTCCGCTGTTGATTGAGCCTTTCCGCATCAACTGGCATTGACGAGCCAGGATACGAGCGAAAGTCATCGCGCGCGGAATGTTTGGATGAACGAGATCTTCGCACGAATCTTCTACGCCTCGGATTGAGAAAGAGGTGGAAGTTCATTGGACAGTGATATGATTGCGGAGCACTGCAAGCTACGTACAAGTCGAGAAGAACACAATACTTGCTCTCACAACAGGAACGCATAATCGTGCGAATGTTGGGCGATACACTTTCCTGTAGGACTGCATTCTGGTCCTTCGAAAGTTTGCGCGATGTTGTGGAGCTGGTTGCGTTGATGCTGTCCGCTTCAGGTTCCAGACTTGACCTTTTTGCCAGAGACACAAATCGATGTCAATGTCTTATGTTCGCCCCAATCGTCTGAAATGTCTGTCCTCGGCATTCAGGCGCCTGATGAAAATTCGACAATCGGTGCATAGGCTCTCAGCATCTGCAATCGTATCTGCCTCCCGACTTGCAGCATTGAAGACACAAGCCTGGATATTTCGGCTCAGCAGCACCGCACATCTCCCGGACATCCGCTTTGATTTCCTCCTGGATATTGCGCCTGCACTTATAGTGATCGCACGGACTCAGCTCTCTGGGCATGTCCTCGAATGGCTCGAGACTCTTGATTGCGTCGCATAGCTGGTCAGGATCTTCTGACTGCTGGTTCCTTGGCCAGATTCTTACTTCTCTAAGCTTCTCAAAACAGACGTCGCGAATGTCAAGATGATAGGTGCACATGTAGCGTATGTCCCCAGGACGCTCAGAAGATCTCATCTCTTCATGTTCCTCAGTATCTGCTGCGTGCTCGCACATTGCATTGACAAAGTCGTTGACGGCCCGCTGCAGGTGGGTCTGTTCACTCGTGCCTCGTTGCATAACGTCTCGCATTGCCACTGTCTCACGTCAGTACGCCGATGTGACATTCTCGGGAAGCAACTTACTATCGACAACTGTGGCTATGCCCAGATTCGCCCCCATGCCTCCAAGCGCACCACGATTGTCCATCCAGTATCCTGTGAGCTCCTTGAACAAGGATGCGTGCTCCAGATACCATGCCCCTTTGATCAAGCAAAGCAGCGTGGGTGTCTGGTAAGGGCTCGAAGCAGTGTGATCGAAAGAAGATATCCACCTCTGCGCTGCGCCTCTTGCTTTAGCAACGCACTCGTACTTCGCTGCGAGGCGACTGAACTCGCTAAAGTTTGCTGGTGACAGACGGCTAGTCAGAGAATCTGCTTGGTTGTGGAGAAGGCGGCAGATCATTTCCATTGCTTCTGGAGAAGCTTCCGAGAGAAGCATGGAGTATGGCTCGGCAACAGACGCCCTTTGAAGGCCGCGCGCATTGCCGGAGCGCTCGAAGAATTTGTCAAACTCTACACTGTGCATCCGGAGCCTACGGGAATCGACCCTGAGCTCAACTTCCTGGACGAGCAGAATTGCGTCGCCATCTCCGGCGATAACTACACGCCTCGGTGCAGGTACAGGACGTGGTCCATGTGTCTGAGCTGTAGACATGTTGGGCGCTGAGATTTTGTCGAAGCGGAAGTTGTCGAAGATGCTGGATGGCGAGAGCGGCTGGCGCTTGTCGATGACTTGATGTATTCGAACGGATGGCTTTTGCTTCACTTGAGCTCAATGCAGTGTTGTATTGAGGTGAGGCGCCTCGATGGAAGACGTTGAATGTGGTGACAGTAGCTTGGAAGCTGTCACTACTGGGCGCGACATCAAATTCGATTGCTTCTGAGTCGCGGCAAAGCTGTCGCTTGCGAAGAAGTCTGAAACACGCTAAGCATCTTGGCAACATTTCACATGCAACTTCTCCTGCTCAGAACTAAGTAGGCAAGTATTGTCTTACATGCTCTGCCTTAGTATAGCTCGCCGTCGGCCGCGGAGTCTCCTCCTGTCATTCTCGTGTACAGTACACACAAAAGCCCCTGAATATCATGCCTAGCGCATCCACGAATTTCTGGATCACGGTCCAAGTCCTATCCAGGTGCCCAAGCTCATCGAGACCACTGCAACGACTTGCGCACTCTTCATTCAGAAGCTTCGAAAGGGGTTGAGGCAGCTTTCGAGGCGTCGGCAAGACTAGGAGAGAATTTGCTGGCGAAGGTAAGGAAAGTGAAGAATTTCAAGATTCGTGATACTCGTCAATGATGAGGCTAGCGTCATGTGTCATTCTGCGGCTACACACCCGCGTGTGAGAGCCCCTATGGCTAAAAGGCCCCTCGACGCAGCTCACAGTCAGGCGTCCCAAATCGTACTGTTATCCTTGTGTCCGTCACAGGCTAAGCGAAGTTCGGCTTGCTCTTGAACACAGGTCAAACACAAGCCTCCGAGAGGAGCACATGTGCTTGAGTAGCGCAACATGGCGATGCGCTCCGCCATCACGACTAGAGTAACAAATTAGCTGCGGAGTTCGCTTTGATGTGAGTTGTGCTAAACTTTACCAACAACACTGCTTGGAAGAAGGGTCCAGCAACGCGCATGCTGAAGATCAGCCGCCAGAGACTTCATGTTCACGGCGTGCTTAGTAGCCATCTTGAATGCCTGTTTCTGCTTCAGGAGATAGCTCGCAGCGATGATTTTGAGGTAGTCGTCGAGGCCCTTGGCGGCGTGACCGTCTTTGAGGAGCCAAGCAAGTAGCATGGCTTCAGCCTGCAGGCGCAAAGTGGACACAAGTCCGTACTTCTGATGACAAGTCCATTAGCACGCCTTCAGCCCGCGTCTACTTGCAGTATTTCTTACATCTACGGCGACTGCGTAGTCGAGAATGTCCGCAGCATCCATTGTTGAACCCTGTGACGTAGGTCCCTGTCGGCTTGGATGGAGCTGCTGGCAGATCATGACCATAGCAGTTCCGTTGTCTTCTGGCAACGACACCTCGGCTGGGTCTTGCGAGGAACGTTTCGCCTGACCCTCGCGAAAATGAGGTCCCAAGAGCGCTGCGAAGACGGGCGATGCGCGCATCAGAGTCTTTGACAAGACTCGAAGCATGTAAGGATGCTCTTTGTTGACTTTGAGGATGACATCGCCATCCTCGTCGAAACAATAGTCGTCCGCCATGTTGATGCGAGGCTAATACTTGTTGCGCGAGGAAGGTCAGCGTACAGCTCGAGATTCAATCGCTAGTGCGGAAGCTATGGCCAAGTCGGGGAGAAACTTCGGTAACACCGCTTTCACATGCTGTCGCTGCGCAAATTCAGCTTCCATCTGAACACACGCCTGACGCAAGGGGCTGCATTGTCGTGCTTCTGGCAAGCGCAACAAGCTCCACTAGATTCTTTACTTTTCGCGATCATCATCTCACTGCTTCTTCAACCCATCATCAACAACCCTAGGTCTCCCCGGAACCTCCACATCCTCAATCGTCCACTCCATCCCGATATAACTATCACTAACAACCATAATCTTCAACTTCCTCTCGTTCTCAGCATCAGGCAACTTAACACTAGCCTTAGTGCTCACACGACCTCCCTTGTCCACATTGGACCAATTCACCCTCTTCATAGCAAGTACATTTCCACTGCCGACTTCCTCGACAAGCAAGAAGTAGCCCTCGGTCTGAGGCTTCGGGTATCGTGGCGCGTAGATGCGACCTTCGCGATCTTGGAGCGGGTTCAGGCGCTGGAGGTTGATGGTCAGACCTAGAGCATTGATGTCGGAGGTTGAGAGACGGAGTTGAGGGAGTTGTGATAGAGCCTTGAGGACGCGAGCATGACTGGGGCTTGGTAGGCCCAGATTCTTGAGCGCAGTTTCGATGACGGCATTACCGGCAGTCGTGGCATCGATAAGATCCTTGGGTCGTGCATTTGCTTTCTCGAGGCGCTTCTTCTCCTTCTCTGGACTTACGCCAGGGAAGATAGCCAACGGCCCATCATCAGGCCAACGAGCAGACTTGACACATTGGAGAAGCGTCATCATCATCTTGCAACTCTGAAGGTATCCCAACTCGGTGAGTACGTCAATGCTGGCTTGAATGATACGGATCGCCTGGTCAAGAACGGAGTTCTGGTCACCAACGTAATCGCTGATGGGAAGATCGATGCGGGAGAAATGTGCTTGGAGGAGAAGATGAGCTTTGACGTGTGGATCCCACATCGGAAGCCCAAGCTTGTCGGCCTTCAGAGGGAGGTTGTTCGAGAGCTCGACGTTGATGAGGTCTTCGTTGTGCCGGACTGGAAGCTCGTCATATTCGGTCGCGCGAGACATCCAGGCCAAGACATCTTCGAAGCTGGCAGTCGGCTTGGCGTGCTCAGTGAGAGATTTGATGGTTTTGTGTGAGAGGTAGTAGTAACTCATAATCTTGCCGAGAGGCGTGGGATCGACATCGCCATTGGGCATGACAGTGATACACTTCGAGTCGGCGAGGTCAGTGAGAGACTTGTCGACCATCTCGATCATGTAGTCATTGGCGGCTTGTTGTGCAGCAATGGTGTTGTTCTCTTCAGCAGAGATCTCCAGGCCGTAGTAGGATGGATTTTTGTGCAGGCGGCGGAAGAAGAATGTCCAGGTCAAGTAGTCTAGAGCATCCTGCTTCGTCGAAATAGTCTCAGCAGAAACTTCGGCACCCAAATGGTTGTCCAGCACATTGTGCAATGACGATTCGACGGGAAAGCCAGTATGCAAGAAGTGCTTGTAGAATGCCTTCTTTGCGTCTTGAGTGAAGATACGAGCGATACCAGAGGTGTCGAATTGTGGTCGTCCTGCTCGACCAAGCATCTGCAACACATCTGTCAAGTCCATGTCCTTGTAGCCTTCGATCTTGGCGTCGAAGAATTGCGTGCCCTTCACAACGACAAGGTGTGCGGGCAGGTTGACACCCCACGCAAGGGTACTAGTAGCCACAAGGATCTGAATCTTGTTGTTGGCGAATAGCTCTTCTGCCAGCTGTCTGTCTGACTCAACAAGACCAGCATGATGCAGCCCAATACCAAAGCTTATAGCTTCGCGAAGAGCATCGTCCTTGACACGGTCCATATTGAGAGCCAGATCTTCTTCAGACATCTTCATGAATCTTCTCGGGTTATCTTCCATGCCGCAAAGATTGATCAATGCTCGAGCTGTCAATCTGGTCTGTCTTCGAGATGCCACAAAGACAATGACCGGCTTCTCCGGTGAGTGAGCCTTGATCGCCAAGAAAGTGGGTCGATTCATGCTTTCCATTAAAGGACAGAAGCCACGTTGCTGAGGGAAGCCATCGATGTAGATCTCGAGAGGAACTGGACGCACCGAGTGGCGGAAGTTGAAGAGTCCCTCCTTGACACCGAGCCAATTCGCCAAATCCATGGCGTTCGCACAGGCGGTAGACATGCCCACGATGCGCACGGAGCCCTTCTTTTGGGAGGCGATGTAGTTCATGCGACTGACGATGATCTCAAGAATCGGCCCTCGGTCTCCACCTAGCAGATGAATCTCGTCGATAATGACGAGACTGACCTGCTGGACATAGCTTCTTGTCTGCCAGCTACGACTGATACCATCCCACTTCTCAGGTGTGGTTACGATAATGTCGGCATCGCGAATCGTTCGAGTGTCGGGAGTGTTGTCACCAGTCAGCTCGACGAGCTTCAGACCCATTTGTCTTGTGAGTCTCTTGCTCCAATCTTGCACTCGCTCTCGGACAAGGGCTTTCATGGGTGCAATGTACACGACTTTGCTACCAGGCTTCTCGCGGAAAGCCCACCACATTGAAAGTTCAGCCGCAATTGTCTTTCCAGATCCTGTCGGAGAACCAAGGAGGACATTTGCAGGAGTGTAGTACATGCAGTGGAAAAGCTGAGTCTGCATTGGGTTGAAGAACTGGAATCGCTGCCCGTAGATCTCTTCAAGAAGCGGGTTCTTGAGCGCCTTGATAGGCAATGGCTGCAAATTGAGCAAGTCGGTGTATACACTTTCGGTATCAGGTCTGATGAGATGCTGAAAGGAGACAGGCGTTACAGTTTCAGCGCCCAGCCACCTATCGCTGACAGCTCGCACATAGATCTGACTTGGAAGTGGATCGGATAGGGGAATCGTGAAGTTGAGCTCGTGGTCATCGTAAAGCTTCTTACGACTCAAGATGAAGAACTCGTGATGATAGATCTCGCTCGTTTCGGAGTTCTCGACCCAGATCCAATAGCTCTCGCTCTTGCCATGATGGCGGTCATTCCACCTGAACTCAGGGTTGATGAACAACTTGACACGAAGGACGTCTCGGTTGAGAGGAGCAATCTCAGCCTCGACAGACAAGGTTGGGAAGTTGTCAAGGAGTTTGCCAATGGTGCTTCCCATCTTCTGATTATGCACCAGACTGCCAATCTCGGCAGACTCCATGTCTCGCAAAGATTCGATAGATGCTGAGCTTGCTTTCTCGTCCAGGTTGCGGAGTACCGCTTGTGGCAGGTCGAATTGGTGGAACGGATGTTCATAAGGCCAGACCCGCTTCTCGATACTCTTGCACATGCTCAGTAGCACCAAGCACTGATAACCCCAACGCCTATTAAGCGCGATCATAAACAGTGATCGGCAGATACGGGCTGCATTTTGTGCAACGTACGCAGTATCAGAGACCAAAGTGAAGTCCTCGAGATTCGCTTTGCTGATGTAAGACTGCAGCAGAACATTTGTCTTGCCTTGCTGTGTGCCAATGCCACCTTCAATGTCGCAAGGAGCGGCCTCGTCCTTGAGTCGAATAAGCTCTTTCTCTTCGCTCTCACGGCTAGTAATGTTGTCGAACTCGCCACTCATACTGATCATCTTCAATACATCTGCTTCGGTCGCACGTGGACGCATCATTGCGTTGAAGATTTCGACACTCGTCTGCAGGACGTAGAATTGAGAAGCAATACGCCCAACATCCTTGGCTCGCAGCTCTTCGGTAGACTCATTGAAGATGATCATCTGACTTTGCTGAAGAACCTTTGCTGCCTTCAAGATGAGCTCTCGTCTCCGCTGGACCAGATTCGGATCATTGTGGATCTCAGCCCATTCAATGCCGTATGCGATAGGGCTGCGCTTCATACGAACAAAGAGGTACGAGTAGCCCAGCCATGTGATGGCTTCTGGCACGCTCGTAACCGTGCCAAGCGCGATCTCAGCATTCAGATTGTCGACAAGCTTCCTGCTGAACTGCGACTCAATCGGCTGTTGCTGAGTGACAGCAGTCAAATAATGCTGCAGCTTATCTTGCGTCGTCAAGATCATGCCGATACCAGTATCTTGGAATTGAGGTCGACCCGCACGACCAAAGATCTGCAGGACATCCAGAATACCGACGTCGACAAATTTACCAGCCTCGGCGCTGTAGAGCTGAGTGCCTTTGATAATGACTGCCGCAGCTGGCAAGTTCACACCCCAAGCCAAAGTCGCCGTACAGCAAAGTACCTTCAGTACACCTTCTGCAAACAAGCGCTCGACCAGATTGCGATCAGAGCGAGGCATTCCAGCGTGATGAGTACCCATGCCTTTCTGAACCAGTTCTCGGATCTCGCGTCCTTTCGACTGCTTGACATCTTTAAGTGCCTGAGAATATCCTTCGTTCTGGCTTGGATCAAACAAATCAGTCATGCCTTGCTCTGTAGCCATCTCGTAAAGCTGTCGAGCAGTCTTGACAGTATCTTTACGACTATGCACGAACACCATGATCTGATGCCCGAGCTCAAGCATTTCTTTGACCTTCTCAAAACAGGTGTTGTCGATATTCTCTCGACTTGCTTTGGTTCCAGGCTTGCCCTTGACACCGATGAAGTGCTGTTCGAGTGGGACGGGTCGGAAAGATTGATCAAAGTAGAACAAGCCAGCCATGCGGTTGACTTTCAAGAAGTCCGCCACATCAATATAGTTGGGTAGGGTAGCGCTGAGACCGATGATGCGGATAAGAGATTGAGTGCTTTCAACTTGTCGCTCCGTTCTAGCGACAAGAGACTCAAGCACTGCGCCTCGCTCGTCGTGCAACATGTGCACCTCATCGATGATGAGCAGTCGCACTTTCTGCACGAGCTCAGTATCGCCAGTCGACTTTCGAGTCACTACATCCCACTTCTCTGGGGTAGTGACGATGATCTGTGTGGCGACGATCTCGGCCTTGGTCAGCTGCACATCACCAGTCAACTCTCTGACTTGAATGCCAAGCCAAGCCAATCGCTTGCCTAGCTTCTCCGTAATTTCTGCGGCTAGAGCTTTCATGGGAGCAACATAGACAATCTTGAAGTCCTCAGTGTGGACAGCAAATTCGGAGGCATCTGGCTCTTCAATCGGATTTGGGTGGATATTCTTCGCAACGGTATTCAGAATCGTGAGCATCGCGGCATCTGTCTTACCAGCACCAGTTGGAGCACAGACAAGCATATTCTCACTGGTGTGATATGCTACTTGGTAGACTAGACTTTGCATCCGGTTGAGCGTCTTGTAGCCTTTGAACGTACGTTTACAAAGGCCATCCAGTTCGCTGATTTGAACGAGCTTCTGCTCAAGGCCACGGATGCCGACCTTCGTAGCAGGTATACTGTATTCTTCGTACTTCTCGCGTTCCTTCCTCTCGCTGCCGACGGGAAGAGTGTAGCTCTTACCGTGCGCTGACAGCGTGTTACCAGCGCTATGTGCTTGGTAGACATGGGGGTATTCGGTCTGCGAACGATCTTGGGCTGGGGCTAAAGTGGCAGTCTTGTGTGCCAAATCCTGATCACGCAATCGAGCCTCTCGTTCAGCTTTGGACAGAATGCCAGATTGGCCAGGGGCAGGTGCCAAAAGAATTGCCTTGCGATGTTGCAATGTCTCAGATACCAGATCGAGCTCCTCAAAGCCCAGAATGTCCGCAAGTGTCATTTGCAACTCATCGTCGCTGCTGTCCGAAGCCAGCACCGCCACAATTTGATCTTCAAGCGAGCTTGCGTCAAGACCACTGCTCTTGCTGGCGACTTGCTCGCATCGTTGCTTCAGCCACTCTCTCGAGCCGTCCTTGGCTTGAGCTGGTACAAATGGAGGGACTTCTGCGCTCTCTTCACTATAGCTGTCCTCTTCTTCCTCGCTGATCAAGTCCCAGATATCGTCGCCCGATGCTGGTGACAGCTCATCGTCTTCCAGATCCAGATCGAGTCCATCATCGTATACTGGCTCTTTCGATTCGCCATTCGTCTGTGGAAGTACTTGTGGAAGTTTGAGCTCTGCAATGGCTGCTCTCATCGCAGCCAGCTGCTCGAGCCATTGCGACGCCGCCGTCTCAGTTGATGGTGACATTTTGCCTTGTTTGTACAAACAGTTGAAGTGTTGTTCAGAAACGAATATACTCGATCATGATTCATAGTGTGCCATCGCGCTCGCTTACCTAAGTAGCCCCAAACTCTAAAACGCCTCGCAACGCGTCTTTCGACTTCACATGTCAACAGACCAGCATCAGTGCACTATCACATGCTTCGAGCTACTACAGACCTCACTGAACAAGAAAAGGCCTTCCATCTGACATATAAGTTCCCAAAATGGAGTCTCCGCACGCAGCTCAACAGTCTCTGTACGTCTTCTCCTCCAGATATACACCCTCGAATCAAGCCTACTAACCTAGGGCAGCCTCCTCTCAAGAATCATAACCAATGTGGAGAAATTGAACGAAGCAATCCTGGTCCTCAACTCCTCCCTCCAAAAGATCAACGTGGAAAACATGAATGTCGAATTAGTGGCAGCGATGTTCAAGAACTATCAGAGCAACGTGCTCTTTCACTTGGAAGCTACGGATAGTTTGAAGGAGCCTTCTTGAACTCAATCGCTGAGAAAGAAAGTGCTGAATTCGATGTGAAGCTGGCCTTTTGTGATCATGGGAAAGATGATTGTGTAGGCGCGACTCGGCGTCATAGGCGATGAAAGACGATTTGAGGCAAACGGGCGTTCAGAGTCACGAGGCAGGATGTCAGAATGAGAAGTTGGGCGTATCGTTGGGAGACTCGTGAAAGAGTCAGCAGGTCACGCGAGAGGGAAAGAGACTGTCAGCGTGGTGTGATCACTTCAATGGCTCAATCCCGACAAAGGACAGATTGAGCGTGCTTGCGTTTGAAATTCCTATGCTGCTTGCATGAGAAGGTCGCAAACCCGAGTGCCCGTGGCACGAACCGAGATCCCATGCCGTACCAAACAAGATGACTTCCTGTTACTCATTCGATCAAATCGTCTCCTCCCTTCTAAGGAATCGTGGGTACCTCATCACACCCCCGCTACGATCGTGGTGAACCTAAGACGACGATCCGAGAGTGCCCAGATTGGGGAGAGGCCCGGGTGCGCGACCCATGCCAGGTGCACCGAATCCAGTCGCAGGCGATGTCTTGCTTGGCATCGGCGATCCGATTTCTCCTAGTCCAGTGTGACCTCTGCTCTGGTCGGGCGTGCTTGCGTCTGCTTCCCACTTGACTGCGTACGAGCCCTCAGCTTCGTTGTGCTTGATTGACAGCTCGCCACCGCCATTCTGGCTATCACCCTCCGTCTCACAGATGGCCTCGATTTCTTGCAGTGTAGGCATCGCCTCGAGCGGAGGTCGATTTGACTCGATCTGACGGAGTAACACATCGACGTTGTGGAAGTTGTCGCCCTCGCCACGATTCGATGCTGACAATTGCTTGCAGGCTTGACAAATGGCGATGCGAATGGCGAGAGGTCGGCTCATGCTGCCACCAGCTGGGCGGTGCATAGGCGGTGCGATTGAGCCAAAGCCGCCATTACTCGCGAACGCAGAGTTGTTGTTACCCCAACTGCTCGAAGGTGGCGGTAGGTTGCCCCAGCCCGGCTGACCAAGACCTGGACTTGATCCAAATGGCATGGCCGGAGTATTCCACGAGCTGCCAGGACCGCCAAAGCCGCCAGGGAAGCCGCCGATATGATTCATACCAGCGCCTGGAATATTGATGCCTCGGGATTGACCTGGGACGTTGGAGTGCCGTCGGTTGTTTTCTGCACTAGGTACCGGCTCGTCGCTGTCGTCAAGAAGCGCTGAACTACCGAGATGTCTCGAAAGATCCTCCAGTTCTGGATTGGAGCCATTCCGGGACGGCGGCTTGACACTGTTCGGGCGCTGTATTGGTGCTGGTCGTGCGATTGGTGCGTTGGCTGCCGACTCGAAACGCTCCTTGTCGCTTGACTGTTGCCGCGAGTGACCTGGGAGACTTCCTCGCTGTTCGTTAGGAGGCTGGCCGATCGGCGACGTCTGGTTCGGTGGATGTGGCTGCATTTGGCCGAATCCTGGTGGTGGGTTGCCCATACCGGGACCGTCGAATTGAAAGCCTCTGCCTTGCGGTGGCATCATACCAGGTGGCGGAAGCATTCCGTTCATACCGTTCATACCTGGATGACCAAACGACATGCGATTTGGAAAGCCCATAGGCGGTCCTTGATTCGGAAACATGCCAGGCATTGGTCCTCGGTTCATTCCTGGCATCATTGGTCCTTGAGGTCCAGGGAAACCATTGAAGCCCATGGGTGGCATTCCTGCGAAACCGCCTGGGTGATGATGAGGATGCGGCATTCCCGGTGGCGGTTGGATCGGCTGGTGATGCAGCGGGGATGGAGTGTTGATCGGTTGAGGTTGCTGGTTAGGTTGTTGGTTGCCCGCTTTGTGCAAGATTTGTTTGGGTTGGGCTGAAGTTTGCTGTCCGCTAGCACCCGGCGAGGATGACTTGCTGGGTGCACTCGAGACCTGCGACTGTGATTGCTTGGGCGAAGAAGCATGTGAGCCTTGTTGCGAAGCCTGTCTCTGCTTTGATGGGGTAGGTGCCTTGGGTACCGCAGGTGTTGCGATGTTGACGTGCGGAGACGAAATGCCTGAAGCTGTTTGCTTGCCATAGACTCCAGGAACAGCCACCATACCAGGCTGCGAAGGTCGCTTTGCAAGTTGAGGAGGATGCGCCGTGAGAGGCGGTACCTGATGCACTTTCTTCTCGCGGTCCTTGGCCTCCTTG
Source organism: Pseudocercospora pini-densiflorae CBS 125139 (assembly GCA_000504365.2). Lineage (NCBI taxonomy): Eukaryota > Fungi > Ascomycota > Dothideomycetes > Mycosphaerellales > Mycosphaerellaceae > Pseudocercospora > Pseudocercospora pini-densiflorae. Next base: position 166,511 of record AWYD02004545.1, on the reverse strand, counting down.
TCGGCTTTGGCCTTGGCTTCGCGCTCTTTCTTCTCGGCCTCTTCCTGGGCTTTGCGCTCTCGAGCTTCCTTCTCGCGTGCCTCTCGTTCCTCGCGCTCTTTCTTGCGCTGCTCTTCTTTCCGTGCCTTCTCTGCAGCTTTGGTTTCTCGTGCTTTGCGCTCTGCTTCCTCCCTCCGCTGCTGCTCCTCTTGCTGCCGCCTCAAGCGCTCGGATTCTTTCCTCGCTTTCTCTTCGTCCGCCTTCCTCTTCTCTTCTTCCCTCTTCTTTCGCTGTTCCTCCTTTCTCCGTCTCTGCTCCTCTTGCTTCTTCTCTTCTACCTCACGTAACCGCGCTTCTTCTGCAGCTTTCTCAGCATCCCGCTTCGCCTTCTCTTCAGCCTTGGCCTGCTGTGCCTGCTTCTTCTTGTCTTTCTTCTTTTGCGCATCCCGCTGCTTCTTGGCTTCTCGCTGTGCCTGTAACTTGTCCTCATCGGCCAGTTCTTCCAGTAGCTTCGCTTGACGTTCGGCTGCAACTTTCTCTCGATATGCTGTGAGCACACGTTGTTCGAACATGCGTGCTGCAAATATTTGAAACATTCGTCGTCCTTCCTGCATACGTTGTTCCTCGGTCAGCCCTCCCTGCAAATAATCAGTTTGAAATGTGGGACTTGCCAGCTCAATGTCACCCACCATCTCGTCCTCCTCGTCGTCCATGTCGTCGTACTCTTCCTGACTGTCGTACGAGCCTTCTTCATCGTCGTACTCGTCGTCTGCGGCAAGAGGGTCCTCGTGGCAGTATTGATCGTTGGGTGGGTAGCCCGAATGCGACTCTGCCTCGTAATGCGAACGACTCTCGCGAGCCATCCGACGCTCGGCAAGTTGTTCCATCATCTCGATGAACTTGCGACCGTCATTCTTCAGCAGATCGTCAGCTACCGTGAGGAGGTTGTCTGCTTTACCCTTTAGCCCCATCGCCTCCATTTTCTCAACCCACGGAGTTAGAATACCTTTGACAGTCAGCTGTGAGCCAAAGTCGAAGAAGTCTGGCACGCCAGGATGGCCTCGTGGTGGTTCGGGGTGGTGGTCCGGTTCGTCGTCAGAGTACTCATCCTCGTCTTCTTCGCTATACTCTTCTTCTTCGTCTTCCTCCTCGCTGTACTCATCGTCATCGAGATGTTCGTGTACATGACTCGTCCGGTGGTGAGGATGCATGGGTGGCGGCGGTGTTGAGAGTGGATGTGGTGGACGGTGCTGCAGAGGTGCAGGCAGCATGCCATCTGCAGTGGGAAGAGGCGGCTGGTCGACGTGCGCATACTGCTCGAGTTCCTCGTAGTAGCCTTCGTACAGCACCTCGAGCTCCTCCTCGATCGCAGTACGCTTCCGCCCACACACGGTACAAGAACATGAATGCTTCTGCTGCTGCTTCATCTTTTTTAGCACAGCTTCCTTCTCGATCTTGAGCAGGCCCTTGCGCTCGTCCTCGCTCAAGCTCAGCCAGAACTCCTTAATGTTCTGTCGCTCCTGCGCTGTACTCGTGTTCCATATATTGCCGTCGTGGTGGTGACTGCCGTGGTGGGACATGGCTCGCATGGGAGAATGGTGGTGGCCATGTCGCGGCGGGGGAAGCAGGTGCGGTTCGTAGGCGTCGCTCTGCTGGATGCTGCCCGACTTCTTCTTTTTCTTATTCTTCTTCTTGCTGGGCGGCAGAGGCGGCGCAGGATATAGACCATTCGAGTGGGGAGGGGCGTAGTGGTGCTGCTCGGCATACTCCTGCTCCAGCTCAGAGTCATAGTCGTCGTCCTCGTCGTAGCGGAGTGCATCCTCGTCGTAGCCTACCTCGGGCGGCTGATCTGTGATATGCGGCGGAGGCAATTGAGTGGCAGATTTGGCTGCAGCCTTTGCGCGCCGCTTCGCCTTCTTGCGGTTTCCTGTGGTGGGCCCCGTAATGACCCCATTCGTGTGCTGCGTCGACATGGTGGCAGCGGTGTTGTGGTCCTATCGTGCAGCTCTAGCGGACATATGTGTCAGTCGCAGGGCGGCGGTGGTGAGTGTGAGTCGGCGCAGGCTTGGAGGTGCTCGGAGCATGTGAGGTCGTGTGTGGACAACCTTGTTGGCTAGCCTGTCTGTGCGGTGCGGTGCAGTGCTATGCAGTGCTGTTCTGTGATGAGAGCGGGAGAGGCTCAATACCTTTACAGCCGCACTCCAGCCTGATTACTTCTTCGAGATGTGTCCGTGGTATGCGTCGGTCAAATTATTAGGCGTCACATGTGCAAGTTCCCTCACTCCATGTGCCTGGCGGAGTGCATTTGCTGTCAAGCGTCGTTGTTTCCTCCACTTGCCTGCGGGAGTACCCGCCGCGAAGATCGGTCCTGCTTCGCCTTCGGCGTTGCGCACCTGCCCTGCCTCAGCAACTGCCTCACAACTCCAGCTGCTCAACACGACCGACTACTGCTGAGCGCTCACTTTCACGGAACTGCTCTATACCGGCCCAACTTCACTCACACATCCATTTCATCCATTGACGGCCACGAGCTTGGCAAACGCTATCTACACCTGCCATTGCCGATACTTGCCTTGCCAGCAGCTGCATTACGAAGCTCAAGCTTGGTGGATTCTGGGCCGAGCCTGAAACATCAGCGATCACAGCATTGAGCCCCAAGTACGACACCACCAACAATTTCTCTCCCGTCGCAATAATTTCTGCCGCCTCACGTCCCAACCCTCACATACTCATTCATCTGTAAACGAGAACGAATTGCCAGAGACCCTGCATAATCCCCGAGGCGGAGCGATAGCCGATCCTCGTATAAGGAAGGAACCAGCTTGCGTGGTGACTGGGAAGACCGGCGCTTAGGACAAGAAGGGGAAGATACAGAGCGCTCGGGCGGGAGACCCATACTACGACGTTCCGGCAGTCGACACTCAAGTAGAGCACATCCACTGCAGCTCCCGAAGGCCGTCAGGCATAATCTCACCATGGCGCAACAGGACTCACAGGTGATGCGGAGGTAAGACGAGACACATGCATCACTTCTCACAGTACTTCCATATTGACGCATGTCAGGAAACTCGTCATAATAGGCGACGGTGCTTGTGGAAAGACCTCTTTGCTTTCCGTCTTCACATTGGGTTATTTCCCAACAGTAAGGCGTGCCATAACCTCAACATACGCTCTCGAAGCTGACATTCACTTCACAGCGATATGTACCCACAGTCTTCGAGAACTATGTCACCGACTGCAGAGTGGACGGCAAATCCGTACAGCTAGCACTTTGGGATACAGCCGGACAAGAAGATTACGAACGATTACGACCACTCGCTTACAGCCAAGCGCATGTCATCTTGATTGCTTTCTCCGTCAGCAGTCCGGACTCCCTACATAACATCACAACGAAATGGTAAGAATAATCGCCCTCAGAGAGCACATCCACAATCAAATCTCGGCTAACATGTTCACCTATCCAGGCACCCCGAAGTCCTCGAACGCTGCCCCAACGTCCCCATAATCCTCGTTGGCCTGAAAAAGGATCTCCGAGACGACCCCGTCGCTCAAGAAGAAATGCGAAAACGATCCGAGAAATTCCTGACATTCGAAGAAGGAGAGGAAGTGCGAAAACGTATAGGCGCGAAGAAATATCTGGAATGCTCTTCCCTGACCGGAGAAGGTGTCGATGATGTCTTCGAGGCCGCGACAAGACAGTCACTCTTGAGTGGTGATCGGAAAGAGAGTAGTGGATGCTGTGTCATCTTATAGTGGAAGATGCTGAAGCAATGGTTCGGGACTAAATGCCTGGCGGACGATGTATGGGGCCAAAGAAGATGGAGAAGTTGGGCTTTTGATGTCCAGATGGGATTGTCCTTGCCTAGGAAATTCGAGTATAGGCTGAAGAGTGGAATGTGGAAGCAGAGGAAGCAATCGGGATTGTCTTAAGCGTATGTGAGAGGAGGTGCATATATGGAGTTGTATCTGCAATCATTGTTTGCTGGATGGGTGGGTAGATGGTGGATGGGCTGGGACATGGCGTTCACGAAAAAGTTTTTGTGTGAAGGGAGTGCAGCGTAACGGTCGTTCTCATGATGAGCTCTTATTACTTAGTATTTGATCTTGAGTTACTTCGCTGAATATAATATTGCATCAAGGCTTAAGCTACCCTCCCTTGGTGTCTCACGCATGATCTCGCAAGAAAGCCATGAATATCTGAGCGGTGACATGCAACCAAGAAAGCTGTCACGGGCGTGACCTACTTGCTTGCAGGGTTTCTCCCATGATGATGAAAGATCTTATATTCCTTCAGTCTGATGAACTACAGCAGCATTCTGTGCCACCCGTGCGAGCAGTAACGACGAAAGCACTTCACTGCGTGATCAGTCAATCAAGTCCAGGATTTCTATGTGAAGTGAGGTGAGCAATGCTTGAAAGGAGCACGGTCTCCGACAATCCTGGAGAGCTGCAGGCCCGGCTTGTACTGGCATATGAAAAGTGAGATGAGGCTGATGGCTAAAGGCTTGCAAGTACAGGGCACCTTGTCTCGTCTCCATTAGATACTTTTCTCTAGCTGCACGATTAGAATAGTCCTGGTCGGAGCTGATTGTGGTGTCTTGTGCTCAGAGTGCAGCACTGCTGATGCTGGTATTGATATCGAGTGCGCTTCGAACTGAGGTTTTGCTGCTCACGTATGCTTGTAGCGTGCACTATGCGAATGGGACTGTTACGGTTATGCGCATAACGTATGGGCCTCCAGAGAGAAGCTTACTGCGTTGTGTCGATGAATATTGCAGTGCTTCTCGTCAGCTGAAGATGTATCGAAGTAGTTTGCCAGGCCACCAGTATCCTATCGTGTTACCCATAGTGAGAGTACCCCTGTACATTTAGACGCGTTGTCCAAAGGATCGTAGACTTAACGCTGTATCATCAAGTTGCTGCTATCTTGGGGTGGTCTTTAAGTACAGTGCAGCTAATAGCCTACCTGGGATTCTGCACGTGTAGGTCTCTTGTTGCATGTACCAAAGTATGCTGACTGTAGTTCAGTGCTGCAGCATCTGGGTAGGCTGGAAACTCCGGACAGCATGAGTTGGACTTCTGAACATGTCAAGTAAGTTGTTTGACCACGCATAGTTTCGGCGATCAAGGCTGAGTTTGTAGCAAGCTTTCATATCAGCTGAAGGATGCCTCATGCCCAAGGTGGTGTCGCGGCGGCCTGAGAAGTAGCAAATCACTATCATCCTCAGAAGCCGGGCAGACCGGATGAGTTAGATGTTTGGCCAAGTTATGTTCCTTTTCGGGCAGTATGAAACTGGTGGTAAAGTCTCGTTGCGATAACGTTGCGAATCATGCAGGAGTATAGTCTTGGCTGGCACGATCAGCGCAGTATCTGTGAAGCGTCGTACATTCAGCTGAGGCGACAATTTCGCAAATGTTCGGAGTTCAAATGCGATAGCAAGGTGTGCCCACGTGTCGGCAGAGGAAATGTAGATCATTACACTGCCGAGAGAAGGGCGAGGTGAAGTCGATAAGGGAAGCACGTGCATCCAGATAAGGAAGCGGCAGCAGGAAAGCGGAAGCTGTGACGCAGAGCATCCCTGAATCCATGCCGAGTTTCTTCACTTCAGGAGCCGGAGCCTTGACGAAGTCGAGAACTTTTTCATCCACGGCATCGACAACTTCGAAGTCGGTTCGGCTGCCTGCATTGTGATCCCCGGCAACGGTATGACTGCATGTATGAGTTGGCAACTCCTTTCGCGCTTCGGCAGCTTCTCCTGTGACTCAGGTGTGGAAGCACCAATTGAGTGAGAGATCTTGAACGTTGATGTGGCGGCCTCCAGCTGAAATCGGGATGTGATTGAAGCACAAGAACGCACGCCGTTCGTTCGAGACGTGGATGCGTGGCATGTGGATATCATGCCGACTGGGTATCACATGCGAGTTCCCATGTTGGAGTGCATGCCCCTGAGCTTCGCCTTCAACGCCTTGTGAGAGACTTTCGTATTAGACCACTCTCCAGGGATCAGGATCTGGAGATGAGTGGGCATGCTTTTACGTACCACGCTGAGGCGAGCGAGTCGACGTCGCGCAGAGGTCAGCGAGTAGGCAATACTTAATCGACGCACGCATGCAAACAGTGGGTGTACCAGTCTGCACGCTGCATGTAGGCAGTCGCAGTAGTAGGGCATCGTGTACACGGCATCATCAGTTTTCATCTTTCGATCCTGGTTGTTGCGGCGCATTCTTGCATTCTGCAAGCTGACGGTACGCTGCGGCTCATCGGTCAAGTCCCTTGCCTGCAGCAAAGCAGATGCTGTGATTGGGCGCGGAAGAGAGCGAACGAAGTCAGTCCCAAAGTCTAGGGTGCCGGAAAATTGTGCATCACCATGGCAAGATCTCTCCACGGGCTAGACACGAGGAATGACCTCTTTACGAGCAATGGTTCAGGAGAACGTCCATTCACAGGGCAGATAAGTGAGCGATGGCGATGCTAGCATGGTAATGCCTGCTGGCAGAAATATTTTGCAGTTCAAAAAAGATCAAAGATCGAAGGTCGCGTGCTGGCGGTGTGCCTAGCGTTTGAACCGAAGTTGCCTTTCCACTAGCGCCAAACTATGATCCATCTTCCGGGCCTGTAGTACTTTTCTCAGACGCTTCTCGCTTTCTCCTCTTCCTTCAAACCAACCACATCCATACCAGCAACGAAGCGACACTACCCTTCACAGGCCACATACAGCATCCACTCATATCACTTCGTCGTCCACAATGCCGCAGGCTGTCGTCGAGCTCTAAGTCCACCGCTGGAGGGACGGCCACGTGCTGCCTCTCCAGAACGGTCACTGCTCTTCGAGATTTCAATCCATACGACGACATACGCCAGACTGCTAGCATCGCTTGCAAGCAGCCTTACAGCCTGTCAATCCAGCTCACAAGAAGTGTGAGCATTTACAGACAAGGTAGTGGCATTGAAACTGCCACCTACGACGGAGTTTAGCTTTGATCCTTACCACAGGTCAAGCTCAAAGAACCATTACAGCATTCAAGTTCGTTGCCTGCAGGCGACCTACGCGATCTATTTGAACCGAGTGTGATATCCTTCGCTCTGCTTGTGCTAGGACGCTTCAACCTTCCGAACCTCAAGAACACCCCTTGTTTCGACTTCAACACACCATTTCCTCTCCATTGAATCGAGCAATACCGTTCCAATGTCGAATTACACGAAAAACAGATCGCCGCAAGGCAACATGCACGACCCGCGCAAGATGCGCAGTCCTAAAATGCATCCACAGCACAGCAAGGCTGTTAAGAGCAAAATGCAACCCGTTTCAAACAGCACACGCACAGGAGACGTGGTGTCTGATGAAAGCGAAATTGATGTGAGTATCTGCAATGGCGGACGCACGACCCTGTGGCGCCCCAAAACGTTGTTCGCCCGTTATGCCCAGCTTTTCTGTTTCGGGGTTGACATTCTTGAGATGTCCGTGCTGATGATTCACTTCAGATCCACCAGGGAGATGGAAACACCCCCGAGAACGACGAAGATTCGGATGACGAGCCGAATGCTTTTGCCCTGTCCGGCGCACCCGGTCCTGGAAGAAATGGACAGCGTCTGGCAGGGCTTGATCGCAAACATGCTCAACTTATCGACGAAGAAGACGCAATCGCTGGCGCTGTGGACGATGACGACTATGATGGTGTCGAAGATGTTAGTGACAGCGAAGACGAGGATTCCGAGAAGGTAATCCTCAGAGCGGCGGAGCAGGAGCTCATCGCCGAGTACGAGAGCAAGCGACCGGACACAGCCAGCTCCATGTCTAACGGCATGACGGGCTTGGCATTGACTGAGGACCAAGATGCAGCTCTGGCCCGTAGACTGAGCCTTCAAAGCAATGATGGCAGCGACATTTTTGAGGAGCTGGACTTCTCACAAGATCCCTTTGGCGGTCTTTCAGCAAGCAACAGTGTCTACCAACAATTCCTCGCTGACGCCGAAGAAGACCTGGCGTCATGGCGCAGCCCAGTGAGCAAGCTCGGACGGGAGAACAGTGTGCAGTCCAACGGCAACGAGAAGAAGGTTCGATTTGCGGAGACAGTCTCGTCACGCTCTTCAAGTCTTAGCAGTGAGGAGGAAGACCCGCGCGACACCTTCCCGGATTTGTTTGACGAAGTTGAAGATCCAATGCTGAGGTCTCAGTTCTTGTTGGACACGGAGATGGCCATTGACGACGACAATGCATCAGAGTTCGAGTACGATCTCGACCAATATGAGAAAGGTGCTTATCACGTTGCTCAGGAGAGCGACGACTCTGATAGTGACATCAGCAGTAGCGATTGTAGGTGACTCGCGTCGTAGTGTTTGTCTTCATGCTAACAGTAAAAGCCGAGGACGATGGTGATACGACTGATGAAGAAGACCCAGCCGACCAGCTTGTGCGTCTCCGCGAGATCAAAGCAAAGCAGGCCGCAAAGCGAGGACCGCTCCCTCCTGCCAACACCCCTGTCAGCACGCCGACCACTCCTGTTGGAAGCAGAAAATCAAGTGTTGCGTCACGCCCTGGCAAGTCAAAAGTCAGAAGTAAGCCAATGAGCGGCACATTCGAGCACGACCCAACCCAAGCGCATGTAAAGGCAGATGTGAATGGTAGTGGTGTCAGACTCGTATGTCCTACAAAACCATCGAAGGAAGAAGCCGCCTTTTTCGATCGCGCCCGTCAAGCTCATGGCCGAAATGGCAGCCCAGGCGCGGCATTCGAATGGACAGTCTCGACCCCCCGGGCTCAGAGTGCTCCGCAACGTCCGTTCACTGCCAAATCCACTCTTGGAACGATGTTCGACGGCAACTTGGACTTCCTCCGGCACAACGATGACTCGGGCATTGCTACTGAGTTCCTCGAGCAAGCGACCAGGAACAGCAGCGTGCGTTCCTCGTTCGCTTCCTCTGACACCATGCGAGAGAGTTCGCAGGATGTTGACGGTAGTGACGTCGACATGGGCGAATACGTGCACGGTATGGACGAGTCTGAGACCGAGGCCGATAATGAGCCACCTTCAGCTGCAGTACTTTCGCCCACTTCCGACAGCTTTCCAGATTTCGGGCACGACACCTCGCCCATGCACCAGTCAGCAGGTGCAGTAGATCATCTTTCTGCTGCAGTGGTCTCTTCCTTCCGCAACAACCAACAGCGTGCACGGCAAATCAGCTCGCTAGCTGCTAATCCCACTCACCGTGCTCAGACTTCAGAAGCAAACGCTCTTCAAAAAGGCAGACGTGCTGCTGCGAACACACCAATGACACCTGCCCGGAAGAATCGCAGCAGTCAAAACCTCACCCGTACTGGTGCCGGTGTGGCCAAGTCATCGGCTAGCCCCCTCGTTCAAAAACATCGACGCAGCCGTGGCAACTCGCTGTCCCAGACGCTTTCGCTGGACCGATTCGCCGACGCTCGCAAACACTAATTTGCAACTTTATTTGCGCATTGAGAAGACGACATTGCTTGACCGTCAATGTCGCACCCAAAAGTATTGCTTCGCATCTTGGTGGGTTACACAAAACGGATTTCAAAAGCAACGACCTAGAAGGTCAAACTCTCTTACGGCTTCGCTCTTGTCCTTCACTTAATGTGTTTTGGGAACATGGTATCTTAGCGAGGAGTTTGGTGGCGTCCTTCATCTGACCTATCCAGAAATCTCAACCTGGCTTTGTCTGGGGATGAAGATGGGAGGCCGTCGTTGTTCATCGCGCGCGGAGATACCCCTTGGAGTTTTCTTTTTACAGCAGACTTATACACGAACAGCAATTATCTGGAAGAATCGGTATCGCGTTGGCGCAGGAGTTATTCGGATGGAAGTGTAATACTAGTTCTGCTGTAGACGAATAGTGACGCTCGCTCACGAAGTTCGATTCGCATTTCTCTTCTGCAAGGTACGTGGATGTACATCATCATTGCTGACCTCTCGGTAGATGCTTTCTGGTATGAAGCTTCCTTCTCGAAGAACTCTCTCCTGCAATGCCTTGATCCTTGTCACCTCCTTTTCATCTCCACAATATGTTGACGACTGACTTGTTGCCAAAGCATACCATTGATGCTTCTCTGAGACACATATCAGCAACATGTCCCCCTCAGACGCAGACAGCAACAGAGTCGACCCACCTCGTTCCCCTCACTCACCACCCCAAAGCCCCCGCGGCACGAAATTCGGTTTCGGAGGCCTCCCATACAAACCTTCCATGAGTATCGATTCGACCCTCCTCACCAAAGCTCCATCATCGACTTCATCATCTTCGTCTACCTCACCTTCCGACGAACAAATCATCTACAGTCCAAGCATCTACAGTCCTCAAACCCCACAAATCCCAGAAATCGGTCCAATGGGTTGGGTGGAGGAAGAAAACGATCCAGCACCAGAACCTTTGAGAATCCGCAAAAAGAGAAGACTCGAAGACGGAACTTTTGATGAAACAACGGTTCCGAAACCTAGTGATGATGAATTGGAGAAACCTTGGGGTGGGAGGAGACATTTTATGATGAGTCATGGGTTGAAATGTAAGTACGACGCGAAGCGGAGTCAGACTTTAGTTTGGGGCGGTGGAGGAGCTACTTGCTGATTTTTGTGAACTTTTCTTAGATTATGATGAAAAGGATTGTGATTTGAGGAAACAGATATTGGATCAGATTAGGGAATTGGAATGGCAGAATCGGATTAATGCTGCTAGGGAGGAGTTTTATAGGGATTTGGAGAAGGTTAGGAGGTGTGGGAGTTTGAGTTGAGGGTGGGATTCTCTCGCAGCTGGGAATTGAAGTTTTGCAATGAAGACTTGTAATTGTAGGAAATCTGTATGATTAGGAGGATATGTGTATGAGTAGTCGAACAGAAAGTAGGTGGCTGGAGGCAGGTCCGATTGAATTGAGCGTAGTGGTGAATCCTGTCTTCAAAATTTGATGGCAGCACTTTGCACCTCTGTTGCGTCGCGAACCTGAAGACACCTGCCATGCTCTTCCCCTCAGAGTCCTTCCTCAACTACACCTTCATGTAAATTTCTCGATCGCAATTGCATTGGTCTATTTTTATGCTTCGGCGCCTTTCATGTAGCCATTTTATCTCAATGCTTGCTTGCTAGAGTTGCACAGTCACCGCCTTCGCACTGCTCAACCCTTTTCCGCCTGCGCAAAGCATGATAGCACATCCGCCGAACGACTGCAGAAAGAGCTGAGGGAAGAGATGTCTTTCATATGCCATTCATAGACGAAGACGGGCCAGACAATAATATATCAGCAGACGGCTGGAGGCGCTTGTGGCTGCACGACTGCAGCGAGGCCGCCCAAATGTCCTCTGCATTGGGAATGGCTGCGGAGCTTAGATCGTCTACGGAGATTTTGCCGACCTCATGAATGGCCACAACTCACTCACGCCATTGGGCGCTGCATGGTCGCACGACATGTCGCGTTGCCGAGCTGAAACTACTGTACCTCCTAGTGATGGACAAATGCCTGATATAAGTATCAATGCAGCCTCGTTCAATCTGAGATCTTTACATTCTGTTCACCGCTTGGCTTCAGCAGACGAGAAAAAGGCTGGCAATCTTGTGAAGTAGGACTAATCGCACAGTGTCCTGTCGCGATGCTGTGGCAACCGGACAACTGACAGTTAAGGCGACATTTGATGTCGATATTGGCGATATGGACCAAACGCAGCAAAGAGCACAACAATTCCGGCGGCTTTGGGCTACTGCGCTGGCACAGTACAATAAGGAGACTCGGCTGAACATCGAAGATCCGGCCATACCTCATCCTCAAAACGTTGACGAGCTCATAGCTTCTCTGAAATCACAGCATGCCGAATTCCGAGACGATACCAGGAGTAATGCGTTTACAGATGTCATCAAAGGTGCTATTGGACCGTTCAACTTTCTCTCAAATTCCGTCGGCAGTACTGTGGCTCCAGTAAGAACAGAAGGAAAATCTCGCTAGAATCAGTGCTCATGCTAAGCAGATGTTTCCTGGCGGGTCTCAAGTGCTAGCAGCAGTCGGTATCCTTGTGAATGTGAGTCCATCAGGACAATCTGCTGCATGCTTCAGCTAATTTGTGAAGGCTGGACAGGGTGTGACACAATCATTTGACGCTGTTTCTGGTCTCTTTGAGGACTTGGGCCAGTGTACAAAGCGACTCAATGAAGTCAGCCATGAAGACATTCCAAACGCATTACTGCCAGTCTACCAGCTAATGCTCATTGGTCTCATGAAAGTGCTGGCCTTGGCTACGAGGATCACTTTTCGGCAGATGAAAGACGTCAAAGAAGGAGACCATCAGCTGGTGATCAAGCTCAAGAAAAAGTTACGGTCTACATTTCAGAATGTCGACGAATACATCAAGCAGCTGCTTTTTGGCGGAAATGGCGAAGTTCAGGGTGCTATCGGTGAGATCAGAAAGCTGGTCGAGCATGAGTCTCTCATGATGCAAGCTGTGATCACTCGAAAGACAACCAAGATTGAGGCTGTCGTGAAGGAGACCGACACTAAGATTGAACTTCTGATCCAAGAACAACGGAGCTTCTCGATCGAAATAGGTCAAGCAGTGATCGACTTGAAGAGCAGCACCGCGGAGGTGAGTTTGAAAATCGACAAGATCTCGGACAAAATCGATGCAGGCCTGGCCGAGACTCGCCGAAATAATGCTGTTTCCAAAGCGAACCAAGAAGAAATGATGGCTGGAATAAAGCAAATCCTGCAGCTTAGCAACCCGAGGGATGGCGGCACGTCTAGTGAACCTGCAGCAAAGGCGGCCACGAGCAAGACCAATAAGAAGCACGATACACTGACTTCATTGAGAGTTCGCCTTGACACCAGGAGGGCAGAAAAGGCCAATGCTGCGGCATTAGAGATGACAACTGGACCACCAGAATTGCAGGACACAAGCAACTGGATCTTACAAGAACGGCCAATTCGAGATTGGCTTGATGGTGTTAATAGGCTGGCGGTCGTGAGCGGCGAGCCCGGATTTGGCAAGACGTTCTTAGCTGGTAGGGCTATTCGAGAACTTCTATCGAAGCACAAGCCAGGCTCTCAGTCCAACGATAGAGTCGTGGCATACTTCTTCGCTCGCAAGGCGCACCCAGAGCTTGGCTCCGTGAACGCCATTCTTCGTACATTGGCCTTCCAGCTGGCAGCGAGTGACAAAGTGTATGCCAAATATCTTTCAGAACTATTCGAGAACAGAAGGATAGAGAAGGGTCAATCCGGCCTCTTCATTGTCGAAGATGCAACGGCCACCACTGAAGATGACGAGGATATGGCACAGCAAGAGCAGTCTGAGGTGGAAGCCTCAGCGGCCCAAGGTCAAGTCGGAGGCCAGCCAACGGAGTCAGACCAGACTGCTGAGGCTGGCCAAAACCAAGCTCCCAAGCTGACAAGAGTACCCACGAGTGCAATTCTCTCAGATTCAGTGGAGACAGCGACTGCTCAAAGGGCGACACTTCAGGCAGTCATCGACTCGATTGCCGGCAAGCGCAAGCTGGACTTTCCATATGAGCAATACCTTGTGGAGAACGTTGCCGGACTCTGGAAGCTTCTGTTCTGTGAATACTACAAAAGTTCCAAGACTTCTGCATGCATGGTCATTGACAGTCTAGACGACTGTGTATTGCCAGAAACTGACGTCGAGGTTTTGGCCTTGTGGGCCGCAATCAACCAAGGATATAACGATGGTGCCGGTTCAGACCTGAACAATATGCAGACACTGCTATTTATGAAAGCAGATTTGGCCGCAGTGCTTCTGTCTGGCACTGACATGTCTTGGCCGCATGTGCGCGTTGACGCAGCCAGAAACCAACAGGATTTGGAGAAATTCACAAAACACCGCATACATTCAGCATGGGAAGATCGGCTCGTAACTAAGGCTCTGTTTGAGCACGTGTGCAAGGAGATTGTTGCGAACAGCACTGGAAGCTTCCTCAAGGCTGCGCTGATGGTTGACGAGATTGCCTCACTGGGAAGGGAGAGTATCATTCGTGAGAATCTGAAACAATTGCCATCGACACTTGAAGAGGCCACGCTGCTGGTCATCAGTCGCCTGCGACGACAGCTCGATGAGCACGATGTGGAAGATCCTCAGGTACGTCTTTTTTGGTGTCCATATCCCACCTTGCTAATTGCCGACAGCACATTCTCGCTTGGATTGTATGTGCGCGGCGAAATCTTTCCCTTGCGGAACTGGACGCTGTTCTCTACTTGCGAGATCCTGCTGGTGCTAGAGTCCTCGACCTCGAAAAGAAAATGCAAGAAGATTTTCTGACTCTCTTCACGTTCAACAATGTGAACGCTGCGACAGAATACAAAGCCGAAGAAAGGCTCCGAGCACGTCTCCCGCCCGATCTTGTGACGAAGCTCATGGGCTCTGTGGCCACCAAGTCCTCCCAACCCGACCGAGATAAGAGGACACTGGACGTCTCTGATGAGAACCTAGAGCGTGCGATCAATCGCATGAGAGGCATCAACGTAGAGTTGGGCCACAGCCTGATCAAAGAACAGATTCAGAAGCGTACTACAGATGCTGGAACGACGACCAAGATGAAGACGATCGTCCTTGTCGGCTGTCTCCAAGCAGTCTGTGCGGCGGCCTACGATCGACCACAGAAGATCGTGGATACAGCCTGTGGATATTGCGGTCTTTTCATCCCAGAACACATCGCCGATGTTGATGTTGTTGAAGTCGAGGTTGAAGATCGCGTCAAGATCGTGAAACATTTATTGCGCTTATTACGCGAAGATGCTTGTATCGACCGATGGATTGCTCTTGCAGGGCAATATCTCGCAGATGATCTTCTGGTGGATTCGAACAACCGTGATAAAATTCTTTTGTGGTTGAAAGATCCAGAAGTACAGGAGCACCTTGACGCTGAGTCACGAGACTGGATTCGTGCCGCCATCGAGAAACCAATCGAAGTCCTGCTTCAGTACATCGCACGGGGGTGTGCTCGCATGTGGCTTACCAAAATGTCAAGCTTGGAGGGCATCTTTGGCTTCCTCAACAGATACATTCACATGGTGAGTGTTAATGGTATTTTGAAGACTTCGTGCACCTCATTGCTGACCAATAATAGTTGCGTGACGACAGCTTCGATGAAGAGAAGAGCTTCGCTTTTCAGAACGCTGATGCGTCTGAAATTATTGCCGCCGCGGAGTGGGCTGGACTTGACCACAACGCTGTATGGCATGGCCGTGTGGCATCAGCGCTTCGCGACGGCGGTTACCACGTTGAGTCACACACGTACTACCAACAAGCTATCAAAATGGACGATCGAATTTGGCACTTCCATTCGGGCTCGGCGTATACGTATGCAGAGCAAAATGACTTCTCCAACGCCGCAAACAGCATGAAAGTTGCGGTAGATTTGATTGGGAAGTCCATCGAACGCGGCGATCCCTCACCTTCTTACGACCCCGAAGATTTCACATTGCGCGTGTATGAAATTACCCTCCTCAGCGCGCTCGCTGCGTTCCACAATTCTGCCAACGATGCTGCATCGGCTTTTGAGGTCTTGGAGACAGTCCTTAAGGGCTGGGAGCTTGAGAGCGATACTACTGGAGTGGTCTGGAGCGATACAATGGCAACGGTGCGTCAATATTTTGAGATTCTTTGTGCCAGCAAGGAATGGTCTGGAGCTGCGAAGTTTATTACACGCCTCAATTCGCATCCACTGGCGAGGACTGAAGCATTCGGAAGCATATACGCCTACTTCCTAGAGGCCGAACCTCATCTTCGCCAGGTCGCGTTCTCAACTTCGCAGCTGACGACGATCAACATCTTGACCGCAAACGCTATTATCTCAATGGCAAATCTCGGATCCGATGGACAACTGGCACAAGCATGCCATCTTCGAGCAACGATTATGTTGCGACTCAGTCCAGACTTACAGACTGAAGCCATCGCTCTTGAGGAAGCCGTTGTGAGTGAAGAAGAGATCATGGATCCTACGAGTGATCTCGCTCGCGTCCGCAATCAGGCCGAACGAGAATTGGCACGTGTCTTCCTCGACAAAGCTCTTGTGGCCCGCGAAAACGACCAATGGCCCGACGTCGGAACCTGGGCCGATCGTCTCGTACAAAGAGTCCATTCGGAAAGGGATCCTGAAGGCCGCGTCAACTTTGGAACCAGGGACTGCTCACACATTCTGGCAGCATGGCATAGAATCAATGGTCGTTTGACACGTGCGAAAGCGTGTGTACGCACGGCTGTGAAGATTGGCGTGGACATGCTGAGCGACACTGATCCTGACAACGATTTCGAAGCATTTCTGTATCTTGCAGATGCTTTAATGGTCGTTGGTGATGCCGAACGGGCGGCAACTTGTGCGAATCAGCTAAGACGCTCCACGATGGATGATGTTCAGGATGACGACGATGACCAGAAGACCAACCCAGACTTGGAGGATAAAGACAACACCGAAGATACAGTTCTGGGCGCGGCACAGGACACCCAAGGCGGCCTGGAGATGACATCTGAAACGATCGCAGATACATCTGCCGAGCCAGAAGAACCTGAGGAGGGTATGACAGTAGGCGCATGGGCGTCAATGCCCAAGGGACCGCCACGCAGTCGTAGACAACGGGAGTTAGACAAGCTCGCCCTACAAGCCCAAGACACGGACAAAGAGCCGAAGTCAAATCCAACCTCTAAATCGGAGGAACCAGAGGAGGGCATGACAGAAGCCGCATGGATGCCAAGGCGTAAAAGAATACCACGCAATCCCAAAGAACAGGCAGTGGACAATCTCAGGCTGCAAGCTCAAGACAAGGACAAAGAGGAAAAGGTAGAGCCGCCAAGAGAGGAAGAACAGGAACCAACGCCAGCAGAAGAGACTAAACCACAAGGCTTCTGGGGTTGCGATGCGATGTGCTTCTCCAACATCCCTGACGATGCCGTGCTGTATCGATGTAGCTACTGCATCACAGATCTCTGCGTCTCATGCCACGAATTGATCAAAGACGATAAGATGAAGGAGAAGGGCTACTACATCTGTGGCGATACACATGACCACATCGAAGTACGACCTGCGATTCGACCTTCCGCGAGTGGCAAGATTCAGGTCGGTGGTGAAGAGCAGGACTTACAGCCTTGGCTTGATGCGCTAAGGAAGGAGTGGGACTTGTGATGGCGGTCGAAGTGAATAGGTGTTGGATAGCATCAGTGATTATGGCCTAACGTGACAACGTAAGACAAACAACACATTGTTTGTCTCACAAGCACAAAAGGTGGCACCTGCGTATAAAATTTGGTCAAATCTCAGATCCAGGGACCAGCCAAAAGCGATCTCATCACATCTCGCTGAAAACCGCAGAAATCTTTGAGCCCACACTCGAGTTAGTACCGGCATGTCTTCCTTTCTCCAGACACTGCTCGCAAAGCTCCGCCAAAGGCGCGAAGTCCACCGCGAACACAAAGCTGCCAAGCTTCGCGAACGCGATCAAGAAAGACAGTCAGATGGTTTGTTGAGGATCGCTTTGAAGAGACACAATTCTATGAATTCTTTCACGATTGCCGATCCTACGACGCATTATCGGAGGAGGCAGGATCATGATGAGTGGGTCAAGAGAGCGAATGAAGGCGGCGGGAGGAGATTGGGGAGGAGGAGTTGGACATGAGAAGTGATACAAGACTTGGAAAAACTTGTGGTTGGAGAATGGTATCGTACACGGAATTATGCTCGCATAAGGACGCATGTCTTGCTTTCAGCGGGCCCTTTGGCGGAAAGTGCTATACCTGTACTTCTCTTTTGGGCGCTCGCCACCGTCTCCCTGACCGCGATTCTGGTCGCATTGATTGGCCCGAGACAACGAGTTCAGCACTTCGGATTGAGCATTGTGTAGTTTGGACGCCGCAGTGGCAGTTCAATGCTCCGAATTCTTGCAGGCAGCGTAGATGGAAGCACCCTCCTGCACACATTTCAAGCAAATACCGTTTTGAGCATCCAATGTGCGGCCTTCTTGCAGGGCAACTTAAACCTCAGTCAGCCTGGTTTCTCTATTTCTGTACGCCTGTCACTTACGAAGAACGGGATTCGGGATCCAGGCGCCAGTAGGCTGCTCAAGAAGGGCGGAGGCTTTAGGATGCAAGCATCGCATAAATCGCAGGGTGATCTCCTTGAAGATCTTTGGCTGATTGAGTATGTATGATGCGGCGACGATGTATCCTTGAGATTGGATGTTCTTCTTGTTGGCGAATTCCAGCCAAGCTGATAGCATGCCATAGGACTGGAGGCGTAGCCTCTCAACGACGTTGTACTTTGAGAAGTCAGAAAATGTCTTTGATATTCGACGACGAGTCGCATCTCACCTTGTCAGCTGCAACGGCAAAGTTGAATAGCTTGCTACTCCATTTTCCTGGTCCATCTCCGATCAAAGTAGTCACGGTTTGCAGATGGAGAAGCTCGCAGAGTCGAGTCATCGCAACTGCGTCGTCGTCCGGGAGGTTGATCTCAGCGGGCTGCGTAGAGGAGCGCTCAGGCTGTCCTTCGCCTGTAGTTCTCGGTCAGCGCGAATTTTGAGAGCGGTTCGTCCAATCTCACGGAAATGAGGGCCGAGAAGTGCCCTGAAAACTGGCGATACTCTCGATAGCATAACAGAAGAGACCTTCAGCTTCTTGTTGTCGGCGCCGACAACGAAGAGGACATCGCCCTCGTCGTCAATGACTTGGATGTCGTCTGCCATCATGTACGATGGTCGACTGGTGATTGGTGGTGGTGCGACGTCTTGGTGTTGGCGACAAACGAAGCGCGTGGCAAATTCGAGAACAGTGCCGTGCCAAGACTTCACATGCAGCATGGATAGCCAATATTCGCTAGCGCGCATGCAGCTAGCCGAGCAAGGAAAGCACCGACTCGATAATGAGTGGTCAAAAGAGCGGACAAAGGTGATGGGTAGACATCGCGACCGAGGAGCTGAATCTTAGTAGTGATTTGAAAAGGACTCTTGTTTGATTGAACATATGTGGCGGAGGACTACATGCTGCTCGCAGCTTTGTGGTGACCGTATCTCGCTCGAACAACTCAATTTCACAGCATTGCTCGATCTCGCATCGAAAGCCTCAGAGTATCTGAGCGCGACGAAGTCTTTCGTGAAATGTGAGTCTCTTCTCCACTCTCACCTCCCAATTTCACACGCCTTTCTCGGAACGATGAGCATGTACAGCGATGCTTGGTATCGCTGCAGAGTCCTCGGAGACCTAAGAGGCCACGGAGGTAGTTTCCGGTGTGATTCTCAATATCTTCTCCTCTCGTATACCCAATAGCCCCTCTCAGCGGACAATGTGCTTGTTGCAGATGCTGACGATGTCGGAATTGTCTCGCAGGCAGAGCAGGCAAAGGCCCTTCGAATACTGCATACCAGATCCTCGCCGCTCGCTCAATGCCACTATCGCAAAGTCAGCATACAGTACCACTGGACGTACATGGAATACTTACAGAGCACGCTCGTTGGGTACAATCCTCCTGATCGCTCTCTTAGGAGGCTCGATAAGGCGTCGAAGTCGCGTGCCAGAAACTGGTACGTGAGCATCGAGAATGCTCGTGTCTGGCCCAACAAGAATGCCGAAGCGATCATGTTACTCATTGCGACCATATCGCAGTAGGAGCTGTGGTCATAGAACCAGCCCAGCAGCACTCCCTGCATCTGGAGACGGACTGCATCGGCTACGTCGTATTTGTCAACTACGATCGCAAGATCGAGCACAGCTTCGCTGCCGATATTTGCGACGATTGTCTCATCGTAGATGTCTTGCAGATGGAGCAGTTCGCAAAGTCGTGTCATTGAGCGTGGCTCATCGTCTGGCAGGCTGATCTCGACCGGGTTGTCTGAGCTGCGCTCTGCTTGTCCTTCCCCTGTTGAGACTTAGTATACGCTACACTTACACAAGCGTCAATCCATCTCACTGAAGTGCGGTCCGAAAAGGGCTTTGAGCACCGGCGACACTCTCGAGAGGTTGACGGAGGACACTTGTAGCTTTCTCTCCTGGTTGCGTCCCACGACGAGAACAACATCGCCATCTGCGTCGATCGTGACGATCGTTGGAGTACCTGTAGGGTTGAATAGAGCAGCATTGAGTACGGCGATAGCTTCCTCAGTGCGCTGACTGGGCCGGTCAATGCGAGCGCCGTCAAACATCATTGGCAAAACCGTCTTGTCGAAGTCTTCGAACTTGGCCTCTAAGCCGATCACAGACAAAGCCTGTTCGATACTCATTGTGTGTGCGGCGCCCATTGTGGATGAGTGGATGTTATTTCGAGGTTCGAGGACTGTGAGGCACGTTCGTCAATGATGAAACCAAGACTCGAAGCTCGGACTGCATGCAGGGACCTGCTGGCAGCACATGCAGCTTTCTTCAACCCTCACATCTCTCACTTTCGATCTCGTTCGACCAGTTTAGCATTGACGGGACGTTCACCTGGGAGTTACCTGTGTCCTGCGGAGGCTCCGTCCCCTCAAGCGAGATCTTCTGCGTTCCAAGCTCATCGCTCGCAACGTTCGTATCAAGTGAACAACGCTAAAGCAACGACCATGACGGTGGACGTGCAAAGGAAAGGAGTTCACATCGCTCGATGATCGATAGTAGTCTTAGAGTCTCCCAGTCGTCGTCGTCATCATGGTGCAGAAAGATATACTTACAAGCTGACTGATTGAATGCTTTTTGTATAGGTGAATCGGAGTACTGGAGTATCGATGATCACGACTTGGCCATCCCCGGCGTTCGGCCGGAGTCAAGAGAGAAGCTTGTGAGGGAGCTCGAAACCGCTGGCAATGATGTTAGCTGAGTGATTGCAGAAGGTGCAGTGCTATAGGTTGACTGAATGAGATGATGAGAGAATCGAATGAGTATATGACTGAAACGCCGTGGCAGCAATAGACATACAAGGAGGACGTTTGCTGAACTGGTGAAAGGGAAAAGGATGCACATCTTGGTCGAGCAGAGGGGCCGAAAGCCTATGAGCAACTCCAAGGCTCTGCAACAATCGAGGACCTTCTTTGGCAAAGCGCAAGCAGACCATGTGCGGACTACACCCTCTGCGAAGCTTGACAATTCTTTCTTGCCGCGAGCATCTGAGCTGGATTGCGGGTGAGAGATGAGCATGAGCTCTCAGCATGTGGCGCTCGTTCCTGTCTGCATTTGCTGCGATGCTCCGCGTCTCTTTTCTCACAGCAGATGTGAGCTTTGCGTTCGCGAAGCAATTGAGACGTGAGCTTTTGAATCCTTACTTGACGACACGTACCAAGTGCATCATCTCATTCCAACCGAGAATTCAAGATTTCAGTCGCTAGGTATTGCCGAAGTTTCGCGGAGCACTCTTTGCTGCGAGGCGATTTCCTTTGCGTACACCGTCGGAGATCGACCAGATGAATAGAGGTGGGTCCGCATGGTCGTACTGTGGCCACTGAAAGCGCGAGCTTTGCAGAGCTGATGGATTCGTATGGATCCGAGGACGGAGTACAGAGCTTGAGCTAGCATGAGAAATCAACGAAGAGCGATACATGAAACGAGTCTCCCATTTCTCCAATGAAGGATAGCAGGTCGCATCAGCATATTCGCTGCTGACACTATTTCTCCTCAGCCGCATGAACCTCAAAAGGTCGACCCATAACATCAGCCTTAATCTGCATCGCCACGAACCTCGAATAATACCTCGCATGCGCAAATCCATGGCCAGTATACCAAATCCCATGACCTATACTTTAAGATCAGCATTCGAGCCCGAAAGGTTCCAGGGAACAACCAGCAGACTCACATCCCGTCCTCCTCCAAGCCCCCAGCACTTCTCCCTCAGCGTCCGTTCCCCAGAATGGCCTCAATCTCCCAGCAACGTCCTCCCCAAACATATCTTTCAACACAGATCGAAAATGACTTTCATACCCCGTCGCGAAAACCACAACATCAACATCCTCAATCTTACTCCCATCATCAAAAATCAACCCCGTTTCCGTAAACGCAACAGGAAGCGCATCGCTTCTCACCTTAACTTTCCCCTCGGCAATCAAATCCCCAGCCCCAATATCAAAGAAATGTTTCCCTTGAGAATCATAAATCTGTCCCCAGAGATCTCCATATCTTCTCACCTTGAAACCTTGCTGCTGCATTTTATCGAATTTTTCGGGGTTGGGATGCATGTCTGCGCAAGCGCGAATGCCAGCCATGGCGGCGAGGCGCTGGATGGGGAGGGGTAATGATAAGAGGGCTCGGTCGCTCTGGTCGAGAGGGGTGTTTTCGTTGTAGACGGGGTCGACCAAGGCGGAGAAAGTGGAGCCTGGGAGGACAAAAGTTTCGGATCTTTGGATGAGAGTGATGTTGCGGAATGAGGATTTGGACATGTCGGAGATGATGTCGTGGGCTGAGTTTGCGGAGCCGATGACGATGCCGTGGTTGCAACCGGTCCATTTTGAGGCATTTTTCCAGTTTACTGAATGGAGGATGGAGCCTTGGAATAAGTGTTGGTCGCGATACTGGGGCATCTTGGGCTTGACGCCCATGTCGCCGATGGCGAGGACGATGTGGCGGGCTTTGAGCTCGAAACCTTTGCCATGCTGCCGAAGTTGTGCTCGCCATACTCGTTGTTGTTCGTCGAACTGAGCTGCCCCGAAACATGTCGATGTCATGACGTTGATGCCAAAGGTGTCTACGTATCGTTTGAAGCCATCTGAAAGATCTTTGGCAGTGAGGAGATACGGATGATCTTCGCCGAACGTGGGAGGGCTTCCAGGTAGTTGGTTGTATTGCTTGGAAGTATGAAGCCTTACAGAGTCATACCGGCCCTTCGACCAGACGTCGCCCACTTCGTTCTTCTCGACAACAACGTAAGAAAGATCTAATGCTTTCAAGCGTCCTGCCATACACAATCCACCAATTCCCGCGCCAACAACCATACAGTCTAATGGCATCGACTGATCACCAGGGACAGGATCTGGTTCTCCATTCGTATGCTGTTGGCAAGTGGCCTGGCCAAGAATGTGCTTCGAAGATAAAGGCGTACCTGGCACCAAATGATCGACATTGGGCCAGCCCCAGGGCTGCTCTAGAACGGTGCACAATAGCCATATTTCCCAGCCTGAATCAGAGAATTTGCTGCTGGGAATAAGGCCGATAGTTCCAGAGCATCTGTCGCCAAAGTACTCGCCAACTGAGAATGAAAAGGCTGCTTGTATCCAGCATGTTTCGGCATCGAGGCGAAGTATCATCGAAGAGCCTTTTACAAACTCAAATTCGATCGAAACTTTCGTTCTGCTTAATGTGTCCCACTCGTGCATGACTCTCTCGGTCCCATAGAAAGTCCGAAAGGTGCCTGTGAACGCCAGCGAGTCTCGCCAGATGACATTGTCCGCTAAGTCGTTTAGCTGAGGGCCTAGTGCAAGTCTCTGGACAGCCGTCTTCGCCACTTCCGCGTGATCTCCAGACTCAGATATGTCGCATTTGGGCAGGCATGCTGGGTGCTCGGTCAGAGGTGTGCTCTTGATGTCCATGATGCGTGCTTCTCCAACTCAAGTGCAGATGTCGGCTTTTTGAAATCGGATGACAAGTCCTCAGTGCTTCTCCACTTTTTGAGAATGTAGGAACAATGGTTGACACAGACAGGCAAACATGCTGTTTTGATGCATGTCAGCTCAGCCAAGAGCTGTGGTCAGCCGTAGCTTTCATCCTAAAACCGAGGCTGATCTGCAAAGTCGATCACCCGTGCTACCAAGCTTCCAAAGAGCTTGCCGCTGGTAAGAGCTGCATTGCAAAAATGCAATTTTGGCGATCGGCGATAATGCATGCGGCTCTTTGCTGCTTTTTAGGTCCGGCATTGGGTTCGAGCAGCCGAGTGCAATCCCCTTAGCAATCGTGCATCGATAGATGGACTTCATATTACCAGCCAGAAATTCCATTGCTGGCTCGGAAACCTTCGTCGTCCCTCACACACGGGCGAGGATTCGGCTTGGCATTTAGGGCATACATGGCGGTCCACTCATAACGCAGAGTAGTATAGCATTCAAGAGCCGTGATTCATAGGGTAACAATCAACCCTGTTGTCCTCTTTGCAGAGGGCTATATCCTTCTCTCCATCTTTCGACGTATGGCTTCACGCCTGCCCAGGCAAGAAGGCTGACGGTCGCGATTATGAAGATCCAGACGACTGCCTGATCTTTGACACTGTCTCTTTGAAAGCATGTCGTGAAAACATCCTCCTCTGTGGCATCTTTACAGATAGGCAAATTGTAGCTCAGACAGAACTTCTTGGTGCAGTCTGTACACGTCCGGCCATGGACGCGATTCTCGGTATTGTTGGACGAAAGGATGTCCCGAGGCAGGAGTGCAGAGAGTGAGGGAGGCAGAGCATCTCGGACTAGGAGCAGCTTCGATGTGGTGGAAGTGTCGGCGCTGCTGGGAGTATCTAGCGGTATGATGGTGCTGTTGGTGAAGCAGGTACATTTGCAGAAAGACGTCGGTGCTGGCGCGTGTGTTAGCATGGTCGACCATAGACTGGCTGAGTGAAGACTCACAAGCAGCCAAGGCGACAGATAGGAAGGTCAAAAACAGTACGGCATATTGCCAAGGTGCTCTCAATGCCATTGTAGCTATCGATAGCGATGCGTCTGCAGAGAATCGCTTTCACGTGCAAGACCACCTTCCGTGGTTCTCTGTGAGCTCGGACCACGAGCTCGGCCGGCTCGCCCCGCTTGAGTCTAAATTTCACGCAAGGAAAGCACGACCTTGTATCGCAGCATCTGCATC
Source organism: Pseudocercospora pini-densiflorae CBS 125139 (assembly GCA_000504365.2). Taxonomy (NCBI): domain Eukaryota; kingdom Fungi; phylum Ascomycota; class Dothideomycetes; order Mycosphaerellales; family Mycosphaerellaceae; genus Pseudocercospora; species Pseudocercospora pini-densiflorae. Next base: position 141,800 of record AWYD02004545.1, on the reverse strand, counting down.
TCACACCGCTTCGCCATAATTATGCGCTTCCTTGCTGCAGCGCGATGAGTGTCGAGGGTAGAGTGCGACTGCATATAACGCCCTTCAATCCTGCGCTGCTGGAGCGGTACGTCCCAGAAAGCTTGCGATCACAGGCCTCGGATATCAGCTTCCACACAATCGAGACATTCCCGGAGAAGGGTTTCGGATATGTGGAGCTGCCCACTATGGAGGCGCAGAAGCTTAAGAAGAAGCTGAACGGGACAGTGTTGAAAGGCAGTAAGGTGAAGATTGAGGAGGCGCGACCGCGGAAAAAGAGAAAATCGGAAGAAGTCGAGCCTGAGGAACTGGAGGAAGATAAGGCTGCACGGAAAAAAGTCAGGAAGGAGAAGAAGGAGAAGCCGAAAGCAGGAGAGAAAGTGATACCCGGTCATGAGCTGGAAGAGGGCAGGCACGTAAAGCGTGGCTGGGTAGAGGACAAGACCAAGTCGAAAAAGGCGAAAAAGGATGGAGAGAAGGATGGCTTGGAGGGCAAGAAGATGAGGTTCAAGACGGTGGTGCCTGAGGTGAAGTCTACGGAAGATAGCAAGACAAGCAAGCCTAAAGACAAGGACAAGAAGAATTCGAAGAAGGAAGTCACAATCAAAGAATTCGACAAGAGCAAAAAGCCTCAAGATGGAGGAGCCAAGTCTAGGAAGACGGACTTGAAATATCAAGAAGGTGAAGGCTGGGTCAATGAAGACGGCAGAACGATTGAAGCTGAGCCTCCAAATAAGAAGCGTCGAAGAGAGCGGGACACGGCCAAGGAGACCACCAAGAAGGAGAAGAAATCAAAGAAATCTACGCCGGAGCCAGTAACAGAGCCCATTATTGAGGAAGCGCCCGCTCTCGACTCCGAGCCCGAGGACCCCAAAATCGAGCTCGCACACGCCAGTCTCCCAACAAGAGAAGAATGGTCCGGCTACGAAGACAGTGTTTCAAGCTCCTCGGTCTCTTCTGAGTCCTCTCCATCGCCCTCATCTAGTGACGATGAAGCAGAATCCGAAGAAGCAAACTCTGACGCCGAGCTCGACGCCCAACTCGCGCGCGCAAAGTCCAACGCCGTCTCCAACAAAAACACGCCAGCACCCGACGCTACCTCAGGAGCTGATGCTTCTCAAGCCGTTGGCGAGCCAAAAGAGATCCATCCTCTAGAAGCCCTTTTCAAACGTCCATCTCAAGACACCGAGAAACCCAAACCAGCTCCCATCGACACATCATTCTCATTCTTCAATCCAGACGATAACGCCGAGGAAGATCTCGCAGTCGAGATCAAAGTCCCACAAACCCCTCGTACGAAAGAGGAATTGGAGTGGAGGAGTATTAGATCCGCGGCTCCGACGCCTGATACTGCTGCTATTGGAAAATCGTTTGATTTCTCCTTCACGGAAGACCAGGATGAGGATATGCAAGATGCGCCAGAAAGTCCTATCCGAGCAGAGGTCAAGAAGAATGGGGAGGAGAAGGAGGAAAGTGAATTTCGAAAATGGTTCTATGAGAATCGTGGAGATTTGAATCGGGCTTGGAAGAAGCGGAGGAGAGAGGAAAGGAAGGTGGGAAGGCAGAGGGAGAATCGAAGGTTGAGGAGATGAAGACATCAAGGCAGTGAGTTGAAGCTGGAAATGCAACGTTTGGCGAAGGCTGAGAAATGAGATGGCATGCGCTTGACCTTGTCAAACTGTGAAGAGCATTGCAGAGTTTCTCGCTCCTCTCTCGCTAATCAATGGTACTCAGACGCTGAAGACATCCCCTCATGGAGGTAGGCAAGGCCGTTGAAATCATGCAAACATGAGCTAGCGGCGGTCAATCCCGACGAATCATGGATCTTCACATGTCAGGGCTGTGAGGCCGTTCGTCTTTGCAAGCACGGCCTCTTCAGCAGGTAGTCCGGTCAAGTCAAGAGACATCACGAGATGACATGAGTTCTGAAATCAATTGCTCAATGCAACGCTTTTCTCTCATTTCCTATACTTGCTGGAGCTAAAGCTCTGTACTCCTTCCTCGGATCCATACAAAACCATCAGCTCGTAGGAGCTCAGTATCTCCTTAAACTCTGGTATGCTTGCTCATGCTCAAACGCCTGTAATGTTCAGCCGTTCGCTGTACCGCAAAAGCCAGATTTGGGATCTCATGATGCTGCTCGTAACCTTCTCAACTTCAACCAAGTAAAAAAGCCACGACACCCAACAATCCCATACCCAGTCCCATTCCTACGACCTCAACCTTGCCACCCTGATCAGCAGAAGGAGATGGCGAGACACTTGGTGTTGGTCCGGAAGAGTGCACAGGCTCCCAAGTGCTCGAGGCATCGACCATCTGAGTACTAGTCACCGTAGAGGGAAGAGTTGGAAGACCAGTAGCGTTGAAGCTAGTAAATGGCGGCATGGTGTTATTGGCGAGAGTCTTAGGATCGTAGAGTGGTTGGCAACCTGTGGTCTGACCGATTTCGCAGAGCTCTGAGAGACCGGTGGCGAGGGCGTTGGTGCGGGTCGTGTAAGTCGCGCCGGGCTTGGAGGTGATTGTCAGGTTCGTGACCTCCGTGGTGACAACAACCTGGGTTGTGGGCTCAGGCGCGAAAGCGAAGGAGGAGGTCGTTGAGTTTGACTGGACAGTGGTGGTGTCGCTGCTCGTGGACGACTCCTCTGCATTGTCGTTCTTGACCGTGGTGGGGACAGTCGAGATGGAGGCAGGCAGGTCGTATACGCTAGTGGTCGTAGTCGACGTGATCTAAGAAGGATTAGCTTTTGTGCGGCGAGGAGGTTTCAAATCAACTTACTGTTGGAGTGACTGTGACGATCTCGACATCACCATCGTCCTGCTCCTGACGAGGAGCGATGGCTGCGCCTGGAACAACGGCAGCTTTGCCTGCTGGCAGAGTAGGGACGTTGGTGTAGTGGACGACCTTCTCTGGGAACGTGTAGATGGTGGTTGATGAAGCATCGTCGACGTCCGTGAGCGTCTGGGCAGGAATAGTGGCGGTACCAGTGGTCAAGATGTCATAGCGCTGAGTTGGCATGTCTCCAACAAGGTGCTTACCCGGGACATCAGTGTCAGATGCTTGACGCTTGATTGGCTTGCCGAGAAGCACGCTTGGGACGACAGTCGAAATTGGAACGCCAGTGTAGTCCGTAGTGATCTTGCCGTTGACGGTGCACACAGTTGGCGATGCCGAGTAGAAGATGCCGCTCTCAAGGATGACAGGCTTGGTGGCAGGCACAGCGGCCTGAATGCTGCCATTGATTGTCATCTTGACCCATCCAGTGGTGGTAGCAGCCGTGGAGGATGTCACTGAGTTGGCGTTGTTAGCAGACGAACGTGGGAAGTTATAGGTCATCGAATAGTTAGTAGATATTGGTGTTGAAGTGCCAGGGAAGGTGTCCGAGCCACCGAAGCTGCCCGATGACATTGGAGCAGCTGAGCCAGCGAAAGCACTCGCTGATGGGCTGGACAACGACGTGAGCCCAGCCACCATTGAGTAAGTGGTGGTCAGACTGGATGTTGAGATCAAAGCCTGGGATGTGATCGAGGTCGAAAGGGTGCCAGTCGAACTGCTCACAGCCACATTGCTCGAAGTCGCTGAGCTTGTAGGTGCTTCAACAGGAGGATAAACTTGATCGAGCGCGACCATGACGGGCTGGCAATCGGCGTTGACTTGGGACCAGTACAATTTCGCAAGGCTCTCGTCGTGATTGCATGTCCAGAACTGAAGGCGATCGCCAAGAGCGAGTCTCGAGACCGGCCCGTGGTTGGAAAGGTTTGCATTCTCAACCATGTCCAGAGTCTGGATGCAGAATCCGGAGTTCCATCGCGTTCCGGATTGAGATGGTCTATCGTACTGCAACTGATCATTGGCGACGATTCCTCCAACATAACCATGTTGATTAATGAGCGTGCCATTGATCAGAGCAAGGCTGTCCGTCGTAAGTGGTATATGGACCTCATCCGATGTCTGGGCTTTCTGCGAGAAGAAACGGCTGTCGGCGCCCATCCAGATCGAGAATTGGTTCCAAGGCGTGAGATGAAACCGGTAGAGCTTGTCCGGAACATCGGGGCTGCAATGCGCAGGTGACACTCCAGGAGCTTTCATGTACGGGTGCGCATCCTTTGGCCATTCCGGAGAAGATACCAAGGCCTGCCAGGAAGTGACGCGCTCCGATAAGGATAGGCCTGTTGGAAAGGGAGCCGCAGTCTGGGCCGAGCGCGCCTTCATTGAAGCTGAATGATCTGTATGTGCTTTGCTGAAGCCAGGATGGCTGATTTGTGTAGACTCGAACGTGGCTTCAGGATACATGGAGCCTGCTGGCGAGCTGGCCGGCCACAAACAGCTGACAAAATGACCAGGCTCCTCAACGCAGTCGTACCCGTTGTAAGGGCCTGACGGCGCAAGTGGTTCCGTCAAGGTCCGTGTTGTCGTGAAAGTGTGGTTCTTGGACCCAAGAAGCGTCTCAATGCGCGTAAAAGTAGTTGATGGCGCGGCTGGGACATCCATGACAGTGCCATCAACAGACACCTTCTCGAAATGACCACCCAGATGATAGATCTCAGTCTTTGTGGCCACAGCTGCAGACGCAGTCACTGTGGATTTCGATTTGGGGTATGAGCTTCGTGACGTGGTAACGGTGACCACCGGCTGTGGCGCAGTCACAGTGGACTTGCGCGGATGGTGAGCGCTGGTCGAGGGTGGGCTATCAAAGAAGGTGATGACAGCTGTCTCGATGACGGTCTTAATGACAGTGCTCAAAGTCGTCAATGCCTTCATCGGAGGCTCAGAAGCAGAGATTTCTCGCGCGCCTAGAGGCTTCGCCGAGCTCGCCAAAGGTATGCTCGTAGTCGAAGCGCGCCAAGAGCCCATATCGATGTCGGTAGTGTGCGTAGGGATGTTGATTGGATAGATGATACTGGGATTGGCCATATCACCGGGAGGTGGCAGTTTCTTACCTGGGGAGTGGACCTCGCCACTGTCTTGCGAGCCAGCGGCAGCGCTCTTGATGAGGCTGCCGACCGCCGCGATGCCGACGGCAGTCGTGCGCGCGATCTTCATGGTGATTTCGTACTTGGTGGCGTTCGAGGTCGAAAGTATGCTCGAGGTGTATGGGAAAAGAGTGTGAAGTGACACGCGTCAAAGGCGGTGTCGCTGAACTATTTAGATGTGCTGTGATGAAACGAGTGGTAAGTGTCTGTGTGCAGGGTAGTGTTGGTAAACGAGTGTGTAATGTGAGTGGGTGATCAGATGAAAAGTGTTTGTGTTGGGGTTAAGGTTGAAGATAGACCGCGGCCGCAGAAGAAGTGGTGAATTGTGCGCGTGACAGCATGTGCAACTTCAAATGTCTTGGCAACGCTCAAACTCACCTCGTGCTTGTGATTGGCAGTCACGGGTAGCTGCACGGTGTTCGAAACCGCTCGGCCTCGTCGGTGTAACTGGTGTCGTTCAAGGCAGTATACTGCACTCGAGGTGTCTGAATCTGACTCGTTCGCTGCAGTCGTACCACCACCGCGTGGAGCAGCAAGCTCTGTGTTGGAGCAACTCGCGAGGTTGATGCCGATTCTTGTTGGTCAGATACGGTTTGAGAAGGGGTTTGTCGAGCGCGATTTGATGGAGCTTTGTTGATGTTGTGTGTGGACTGAGCCCGTGCGCAATAAGTTGCATATGTTGCTTGGTGAGGGTGAATGCAAGTCGAAGTTCAGCATGTGAGCGGCATTTATCAGGAACAGGACCACACTCACTTTGGAGCTCACATCGTTTTAGCTCACTTTTCTCCATGGGATGCTACGCTCTACTTACAAAGTCGCAGAGACATGACCGCTATCAATCTTTGTACAGATCCTCTAAATGCTGCACCATCTTCCTCCTCAACGTCATGAGCTCGTCCTCCGTCACAGGCGGGCTCCACTTCGGAGTATTCTGGGGATCTCGTTCCTTGCCCGGGTCATGATCGTTTGACACAACAAGAGAGGGATCTGTGCCGAAGAAGGGTACACCCAGGCCCTTCAACTCCAGTATCATTGCGCTCTCCATGGCGACCTGGGCTGAGTATAGCTTTTGATCAAACTCTGCCAGCTCTCGCTCCTTGTCGACCTCCGGCTCAACGACTTCTGGAGGCGAGCCATAAAAGCTGGTGTTCAGAGACTTCAAAATGGACTGAGCTCGAGCAGCAGAAGACGAGCGACTGGCCTGGGTCTGCTTCAAGCTTTGTCTTTCAGAGTACCATCGCATCTCATTAGCTCTCTGGTCCTTGATCATCTATGTCCAGTGTCAATGGGTTCTCCACGTCCGCAGAGGAAAATATGCATCCAGCTTACCCGTCTTATGCTTTCCGCAAATTGAGCATTTTGAGAGGCCAGTTTAGTCACACACCGTAAGCCTTCCGACCAGATAGTGATCGTTGCAGGATCAATCATTGGCTTGGCAGGAGCAGTACCAGCAGACGACCGACTTTGAGGTCTCAGCCGTGGATCTTGAGGTTTTTGGTCCAGGGTCGCGCGATATTTGTTACCATCAGTGAAGGACGTGGCCGGAGTCGTCTGCCTAGACTCTGGGGTGTTTGGCTCTGTCGAGCTGCCATCTCCTTTGTATTTGGCAAGCGTAGCAAGAATGGCTGCGAGATCTGGAGCTCCTGTGTTGCTGCCAACGCCGTCCATCTTGACGACAAATGCCAAGGACAGCCGATGTCTGCCAGTGGACTACAAAACTATGAAGAGCAGGCTGGATCTTCTGTGATTGCTTAGCTTCCCGCTGATACCATGTTGCTGTACAATATAGACAAGCAAGGGAGCAGCGAGATGAAGTCGGCGGATCTCGGGAGTCTTGGCGTAGCAGAAGCATGGTACAGGCCACAGCAAGTGATCGGCGAAGTCTCGCTCATCATGCATCTGGCAAAAGTTCAAGGAGAGGGTCATCAACTCCCATGCATCGAATATAGCAGGAAAGCAGCTGGAAATTCTCGGAGACCGTAAATTATATCGCAAAATGCCGCGATCGCCATCAGACGCCACGCGTTTCACTTCCACTGGCCCATATGTATCAACGAAACCATCTAGCTCGACGAGCTTCACATCATCGAATCCCGCAACGACAGGAACGCAGATAAATTTTGGTTCAGCACCGCCGGGAGAGACGCCACAGCAGAAGATTGCAAGATTACGAGCTGCGGCGGCATTAGCAAAGCAGGGAAAGGAGACGACGTTCGACAAGACAGTACGAATAGGACGACTATGGGCAGATCGAGCGCACAGAGTAACGGCGTTAAGCCTTATAGGCTTGACCGTGGTCAGCGGTGCAGTGGCAACAGCTGGTATCACGGATATGCTTATGCACAATCGGCGGAAAAGAAATGAGTGGTTAGCGCAGAAGCAGGCCGAGTCGGCGAGAGATCTGGCGATTGCGCGGCAAGCAGAAGCACAAGGCACAGCGACTGAAGACCAAATACTGCTCATCAACCGGGAAAGAGCAGCGATGGAGGCGGATATCGCCAAGAAGAATCAGCCTGGAATGTTCAAACGTGCATCGAATTGGCTATTTTCTGGAGTGTCGAAAGAGGAGCAGAAAGGAGGCAGATTGGGTGCCACGGCTACAGCGGCGGAGTCAGCAGCAAGTACAGCGGTACAAGATACGAGAAGCATAATGCAGGCTGTTGAAGACAAGGTCGAAGCACAAAGAAGTACAGGCGAGATGGCCCAGGCAATATTGAAGCCAACCGGCGGGCCTTTGGATCGACAAGCACAATTAGCTATCGATTCGGCTTCGAATACAGCGAAAAGTTGGACAACTTGGCTAACAGGGAAGTAATGATTGTATAAAGTGTAAAGCTGCTAGACTTGCATGGCGCTGGAGTTGTCGGCTGGGCGAATGTCGGCTGATGTACACAATACAATGAAAGGCTCGAATGCCACGACATTTCGCGTTGCGCGCTGCACAATACATTGGGCTCTCTGTCAGCTCGCGCCTGAACTGCCGCAACGAGTTATTAATCTTATTCAGTCATTGGGCATCGCCAGGCGCCAAAGCATCTATGCTACTTGCACGCCAGCAGCTTCATATCGGGTGTCTCGAAAAATGTTGCTGGGTGGCATGCCGTCCGTGTCGAGAAAATGATCGACGACGAGGACTCGCGGAAAGCTGTTCAAGAGGTTACAAAAACTTTGCACTACCCGAGAGGAAATGTAACTCTTGAGAAGGTGCTGGATAAGAACTTCAGAGTTGAAGGCTTAACAGAGTTGTTGCAGTTGCTGACTCCAGCGCTTCTCCCGCGAGTTCCCCTTGCCATGCGCAAGTCGATATCTGTGCATTGATCTGGAGGCCCGCGAGGGGCATCAGGTATGGAGATGGCTACGCATGTGGAAAAGGCGATGCAGTCGTCCAACACTCAAAGATAGAAGTCGTACTGCAAGGGTATCCGCCCATCTGTTCCACTTGAAAAGCCCACGGGATGACTTCGTCATTCCTCCGTGTCTGAAACGATTTTTCCATCCTACTGTTCTGTGACTTCTCTCATCTTTTTGTCCAATGCTTCGACCATGTTCACGGAAGGTGTCTCCCCGCTTCCGACCCGGAGGCTGCTTGTAGAAGGTTCAGCCTCACGAAGCATGATCACAACATCAACGCGTCAACGCAGGTCTTGAAGGCGCGATGCACTGTATATGATCTCTTCGCACTTGCAGAAGCGATTTCATCCTTGTCTCCCTCCTCGCACCTCATTCTGTTCCAAAATGTCAGATCGCATTCCACCTCTTCCAAGAGACCAGCTAAACCCGGATCAACAAGCCTTCCAAGATCATTTCATCGCAAGCGTCAAACGCAATGCACCTCACCCAGGAGCTGCCGATAGAGCTACAAAAACGCTCTTTCCAGTCCTCGCTGTTCTCCCCAAAGCAGGCCAACATTCCGTAGACTTGCTCGCGGACCTGGAAGAAGAAACGAAAGGATACCTGCCCAAGGATGCCGCCGAAACAGTCTCTCTCCTCACCACAACCTACTTCAAATCAGATTATGTGACGCATGTTCACAAAATGATGGACGTCAAGCTAGGGATCTTGACGCAAGTGCAGGCTGATGTGATTACTGCCGGCAAGAAACCTGACGACCTGAATGAGAATTGTAGCCTTGCTTATGATGCTGCTTGGCATTTACTTGAGACTAGAGGTCCATTCCCACAGAAGCTGTACGAGAAGTGTGTGCAGGCTTTCAAGTTGGAGGGGACGGTCGGCTTGATGCATTTCGTGGGACTTTTGACTTGGACTGCGATGGGTCCGAATGTGCCTGTACCCAAAGGACCACCGCCGAACTGAAGCAACATGCTCAGAGTCGCGTGAGGCAAGAGTTTGGAAGCTTCTTGGACTTCGAGTCATCTTAGCAGATCAATTTCAAGATGTTCCTGGTACGCGAGAATGTCACCTTCCTGTTCGGCGACTTCAAGGTCCGTACCTGCCAAGACCATAATGCAATGATCACTATTGCAGAAGTCTCATGCATGTATAGCGACCATCTGAAAGCCAAGACGCTTTACGCAAGCGGTGTTGCGTTTGTACGGGCCGAAATGATCGACAGTGGACGACTATCTAAAGCACGTGCAGGGATCTATCAGAAACATCACGAAAAGCAGTAAATTGCCCGATCCACTAAGCGAAGCGACACCACTTGACAGCCACGCGACTGCCATGTACTTCTTGGCATCAATCTATACAACTCATTCGCCTCCGAAACACTGCTGAAGCTAATGAATTCTCCGTCAACCCTAGTACGATCAATATGGAAGATCTCAGGACTCGGGTGAGAGGTCAGAACGAGAGGTGAGCTGAAGTTCTCATAAGAAGCCAAGTATGTATCACCTAGATTGCGTGGCTCAACTGGCGTTCCTCATCCAGTCCCTCGGTTATCATGAAACTCACGTACCTTCCAGTCTTTTCCGCCGTGGCAGCAGCTCTGACGCCTGAGGAGTACTTGGTCTGGACTGCCGATTCATTCCTTAGCCATGGAGTTGAAGATGACTATCACTACACCACGGCAGTGTTCTATGAAGGACTGCAAGTGGCGATAAACGTTACGGACAATCAGACTTACGTAGACTGGTACCGATCACAGATCGATGGCCCGGTGGTACTCGACAACGGAACCATCGCTGACTGGAACTTGACATACTATTCTCTCGACGACTACCGCATCGGCAACAACTTCCTCTGGTGGTACGACCAGACTGGAGATGAGAAGTACAAGTCAGCGGCGGCCATCATCCGCGACCAGCTCAATCGACACCCGCAGAACGTGGAAGGTGGATTTTGGCACCGAGCTCCGATCTATGCGAATCAGATGTGGCTCGATGGCATCTTCATGGCTGATACCTTCTATGCTCGCTGGACTGCGCGCTACGACAGCGACAACGAGACCGCATGGGATCACATCCTGACACAATTCGACAACATCGAGAATCACTGCCGAAATGGGACGACAGGACTCCTTGTGCATGGATACGATGCAAGCAAGACTGCAGTCTGGGCAGATCCGGTGACCGGTGCAGCACCAAATGTCTGGTCTCGAGCTGTTGGATGGTACTTCATTTCTCTTCTCGAAGTCATTCCTCTTTTCCCAGATTCGCATCCCGGAAAGGAGAAGCTGACCACATATTACACGACTCTGGCTGCAGCGCTGAAGAGCCACCAAGATGAGTCTGGGGGCTGGTGGCTGATCATGAATGATCCTTACGTTGGAGCGGAAGGCAACTACATCGAGAGCAGTGCAAGCGCCATGTTCACCTACGGCTTGCTGAAGGGTATCAAGGACGGGTATCTTGAAGAGTCGGAGTACTGTGCAACTGCAACGAAAGGCTACCAGCTGTTGACGGATCGCTTCGTTGTGGATAATGGGAATGGAACCATGAGCTGGGAGGGCACAGTCTCGGTTGGCAGTCTAAGTGGTAATGGTACCTATGAGGTGAGTTGGTCCAACGTTCGTTGGCTTGTTGGACTATGGGAAAGCTGACATCGAAAATAGTATTACATCGGCGTTCCGCTTGCCACGAATGACCTAAAAGGTGTCGGTCCTTTCATGCTGGCCAGTCAGCCTTCGCTTCATCCATAAATCAAGAACGTCAAAAGAGATCGGGAGGCTGTTACGCTGAGAAACGCATGCGAGATGATACGATTAAATGTGACTGACATCATGTAGATTAGCAGAATATTCAAGAGCATATAACCGATGACCTGAATATGATACAATGCTGCATTTCAGCTACCACTTGATGTTCATGCCCGCAATGGAGCATCAGTACGAGTCTACACCTCGATCATCTGCTGCAACCTTGCGGCCTCAGCAGCCCTCTCCTCTCGGCATCCCGCCTCGCGAGCGCAACCCAAGGCGAACCCTCCCAGATTCCCTGCTCCTGCTCCGCACCTCCAGAGAACGTGATCCTAGGCTTATATCGCCTGATTTCATCCTCACTCTCCAGATACCCATTCGGATTCCCCTCAACATCAGACCACAAGTACTCAAGCCGACCATCAGCAGTAAAGTGTCTAGTCCGTATGTATGCGCCCCTCCTGTGTCGCATCGTCACGTTGAACAATAGATCCTGAATGTCGCCCAAGATGACTCCTTCTTGCCGCGTCAAGGTGAAGTTGTGGTCGTTCCACATTTCTTGGTTATTAGAAAGTAGTGGCATCGCCCGCTCATGCTCCTGATAGTCCACGACCACATTTAGTCGATCTATTGGAGGTTGGGTGATAAGTTGATTTCTCGATTTACCATCTCTGGCCATGTCGAAGAAGTGACTTGCACTGCATCGAGCGTGCGGAAAGCAGGGAGAGCAGAGTTTCCATTGGGCGTCTTCGTTAATCATGTCATCGTTGTCATGTTTGAGGAATGGATGGAGTTCGAGGATAGGTACTGGTTGATGGCCTTTTTGCCAGTCGCCGTTGGGATTCTGCTGTAGGACTGGATACCCTCGCTCACTTTTGTCCAGATGACGGTTTGTGTCCCACGCGATGTATTCTGGATTGTCAATTGGTCTCTGGAACATTTTTTGTCGAGCTCGGTCGAGCTATTTATTACTGCTTTCCATCTGCGGCATAATGTACGAAGGTGAGTAAGTTCGACTGTTGGGAGTTTGAGCAGAATCGCTCCCAACAACTCTGTGGTTCCGAAGACTCGTACTACCGCGGAAAGAGTACCCATATTACGATGAATTGATGCAATATGTTGAACGCATGACATCTCTTAAACAGATTGGCGACGAGGCAAACTTGCTCATGGAGCACGTTTGCTTGCCACGCCTAGGAATGAGCACGCTCTTGCTTGATAGATCATACTGCCAACTGCCTCCGCAGAGTGGCTGTTACCAGCGCATTCGAGGTCTGGGAGGCTCTTCCAGGAAAGTGTGCTTGTGCCTCTTTGCTTCATCACTCTCAAGCTGACTTACGTCCTAGCCTTCTCAGCATCTTCCCTTGCTTTCCTGCAAGCATCAACATCAGCCTGCGCAGCATCCTCCCTCGCCCTTTCAACCCAGGGAGAGCCATCCCAGATATAGCCTCGCAGAGGTCTACTGTACAGTCTCACATATGGAGGCTTTTCCCGTATCATTTTCTCCGTGTCCGTCCCCGTTGCGTCCTGGTTCACTTCCAAGAACGAGGTAATGTGTCCTTCATCATCCAATTCCCATTTATCTACATCCTCTCCAGTTCTGGCTTTTCGCTGTCTTTCGACCTCCTCCTTCCTTAGAGCCATCGCGTAATCGAAAAATCTGTCTTGAATGTCGCGCAAAGTGATGCCATCAGGATTTTTGAGCTCGAAATTCGGACCAAGCCAATCTTCTCCTTGAGCATCACCAACTTCGGAATGCTCTGCGTAGACCATCCAGAACTCTGCTTCGGTAGTAGGGGGCTGAGTTATAAGCTGTTTTCGCCAAGCTCCGTCGCGGGATAATTTGAAGAGTATCTCTGCCCCTTCAAGAAGCTTGGTATCTTTCTTATCCTCAGCGCCAAGAACAAGGTAAGGGATCCAGCGCTCTTTCCCTGGTTCTTCGTCAATAAAATGCTCGATCAATGGGTGAATTGACATGATCCGTCCCGGCCGCAGTCCTGAAAGCTCGCTTGTCGTATCTGGAGTCTTTGACAGGAATGGATAGCCTGGAGCATCGTCGTCAAATAAAAGGGGTATTTCTTCGTCCCAATTGATGTACTCTGCGTGATTCTCGTCCACAGGCTCCAAGAACAATTTTCGTCGAAGGTGTATCGAGCTGTTGATGCAATCGTGCCACTGGCGGCAGACTCTACCAGCCTGAACCAAGTCAAAAACATCGAGACGCAGGAGGATTTTCTCGAGAAGCTCCGCGGTACCAAACGTTCGCTGTGATGCTGCCATGTGTCTCGGTTTGGTCGCTTCTTTCTTCAGTTCGACCTCGTTCAGGCTTTGCGCAAGAACGTCTGACCTCCATCGATGTAGTCTCAAAGTAGACAATAGTGTTTGCTGCATCTCGATCCACGTCTTCTCCACTCATCTCGAGTGTCTTCCAGCAATATCTCATCCCAAAGCCTGCCATTCACATTCTCAAGACTGAGACCCAAGAGCCAAGTACTGGACTTTTGTCACATGCAGCTAAGTAGCCATTATAAGTATTCGAGAACTCCAATGCCTTCGTCAATCATTCGTCGTCCGACTGTACAAGTGGCTCAGTCGCATCGCGGCCACACCGAGCCTCAAGAGAGCCTGGGCTTGGCATGGGAAAGCGAACATTGAGCTTCACAGTCAGACGACGGGCGATTGGCAGTTTTGGCTGTTCATGCTTCGTTTTATTCGTTTGAGGCGATAGGCTGGACATTGGTCTGGCTGGGAGAAGGAGATGATGGCTTTACGATAGAACTTGTAGTCCAAGTAATGCGATAGTCCCGTCCGCAGTGTCGTATTGTAGCAACCTAAGTGACCTGATCAGTTCAGTAACGTTGAAGTATCCCTAGCTCACGCATTACCACTTTTTGTCTGCATGCATAGATCATTTCGATGCCAGGCGGTGCTTCAAAACATGTTGAGTTCCATCATGAGAGCGATCGCCAACTTCACCTCATTTGATATGTTTTCGACCTTTTCTCTGCATCCTCCTGGTCTTTGACGACTCAAGTCACTTTCTCAGCCTGAAAACTAATCCGCGAAAGCCGATCGCATGGAGTCCTAACCTTGGCCTTGAGGTTGGAGGGAAGGAATGGCCTGCTTATTAATCAAGTCAAGTGCTCAACACAGGCTCCCTCCTTCGCAGGCGCTCCACTTGTGACTTCCTCATCCACCAGCCCACCTTCCATTGACAAGTCCTGCCGGAGCACGATAGATGGTCGCGCTGAAAGAACCCGCCTCGAGACAGGCACAGTTGTACCATCGACATCGTCTGAACATCATAATTCTTGGAATAGATTCACAGCCATGGCCAACAGGATCCCTCTGGCCTGTCTCACCTGCAGGGAGAAGAAGAGGAAGTGTGACGGTGAAAAGCCCCAATGTGGGCACTGCCATAAGAGCTTCGTCCTTTGCAGGTATCCAGAGCCGCCGGATCGCAAGAAGATCATGCAAGCCACTTGGCGAGCTCGTGCAGATACACCGACCAACACATACGTCACATACGTCAGTGTCGCGACCCAAGCCAATATGACCGAACAGCATGCACAAATCGAGGCCCCCGAGCTTCCATCGCAAGCAGTGGGCCAGAAACTCCTCGAGACCTACTTCGACAAGATTCATAGCGCCAACCTCTTATTCCATAGGACAATTGCTTTCCAACTCTATGCTCAAGGACGAGTTCCGGAATTCTTACTCCAGGCAATTTTCGCCCAAGCCGCAGTATTCTTGAGGAATGTCGGTTGGCAAGGCGGCGCGCATCAGTTATTTGAGCAGTCCTGGGCTTGGGCACGATCCGCGAGTAAATTCGTTCTCGCAGGTGCTGATGAGCCGGGCATCGAGAGAATACAGGCGTTGCACGTCTTGCATGGGTACTATTTTGCTCGAGGAGAGGTTGAGAAAGCGGAGATACATGCTCGGCTTGCGTTTGAGTTGTGCTGTGTTCTCGGGTATGACAAGATGATTGATGATAACATCTCCTTTACTTTACAGTGGAAGACGGAGAACTTTGCCCGTGAGATGAAACGGAGATGCTTTTGGGCTTGCTGGAGTACTGCGGCATTGAGGGCAGAGCCGTCGCGCTCATTGATGTTGTGCGATATGGCTGCTACATTGCCACTGCCGGCAGCGCTCGGAGACGGCAGCTTGATTGATGGGGTGGAATTTGAATTGGGTCCGACAATGAAAGAGTCATTCTCTGCAGGTGGAAAACCACTGAGTCGCATGGCTGAGATCGTTCAAGCGCTCCGTATCTGGTATGATTTTAGGCACAAGCATTGAAGGATTAGTGCTTTGCTGACATCAGCTATCGCAGGACGCAGGTCCAGTCTTTTGCATGGACTCCGCGTGAAGTGTCCGACTCAGACTGGGAGGGCAAGCTAAACGATCTTAAAGAGCTCATCCATGGCGCCGTAACCTACGCACAAGGAGGTGTCAAAAATCTCGAGGCCGCCACGGGTGAAGACAGCGAAGACGCTGAGCTCATAGTGAGCATTCGGTCTTTGCATAGACTGAACCGAATGCTTCTCCTCGCTGCGATCATTCCAGCTTTTTCGAAACATCCAGCAGCAGCCATGGTCACACAAAACGACATATGGAAGAGTGCGGAAATTGTCTTCGACGAAGCAAATTTCATCGTCCAGCTGTTCTCGAGCCCCCATGGCCGCAAGCTTGATACGACGAGACTATGGCCGCTGAGCGGTCATGCTGCTTTCATCGCCGGTGTCGTTTTGCTGGTAAGTAACTTTATATCCATCGATCTGTCCACAGCATGAATCGCTGATCTTCGAAAAGTCTTACGGGGGTGTCATCAAAACACCGTTCAACGCCTCGTGGATCTGGAATGCTCTTCGTCCTGATGACGCATCGTTCTTGTATTTGCAAGAAGTTCTTGATCTTATCAGTCAATCTTGGGAACCGTTGCGAGACCAGGTATGTCTGAGAACTCCTAGGCTCGCTGATAAGAGACGTCTTCAGCGATGCACCTTCGTCCAGAGGTTCCCAATCTAAGTAAATCACAGGCATATAGTCTCCAGCAAGCAGCCAACGGGCAAGGGCCTCTGGCCACAGGCAATGTTGATCTGTTCCAGCATCCATGGAGTACACAGAATCGAGCGGCATATCAGAAGACCGGATCAACCAGTGATCGCTGAGTCCAGAGTGCACATCAAGCAGCAAACCTGCTGCGCTTCCGCAAAATGGCTCCAAAATGATAGATGCCAAACATTCCTCCACTGCATAGAGATGCCAAGGCAGCTAGCAGACTGACACCTCCACCGATCCCGAGTCGCTTAAACATGGGATTGGCGAACAGCACGGCACCTGCAGCGAAGGTGCTGCGTGCAAAGCCGTTGGCTGCGAAGAGCGATCCAGAATAGTATGGATAGGTGAAAGGTAGGTAGCAAAGCATGCATTGAACAATGATGAAAAGTCCACATATGCTGATACCTGCTCCAACAAGGCTCACACTCCAATGTACGGAGCTTCTTGCTGTCCACGCGAATAGGAATAGTCCAATGGGGATTATGATGCTTCCGCCCAGACCTGGCCACAAGCGTGCTTCGGGCGGTACTGACTCCATCTTGGACATGGCAGGGTCGCCGAAGAAGTAGAAGTACCCACAATAGATGAGCACCCCAACGAGTAGTCCAATCAATATCGATAAGAACGTCAACCCTAGCTGTCCCAGGTTGAACCCGTAAATGCCTTGGTAGACGAGGGGGAAGGATTCGAAGAACGAGTAGTAAAGTCCATAAGTCAAGGCAGTGTAGATAGTTGAGAAGAGAACGGCGGGATCCAGGATGTTGATTTGCCAAGGTTTGATCAGAGCATCGTAGGCGACTTGACTGGGCGACATCTTGGCCTGCTTGATCTCCGATGCTGACTTGAGATCTGACCGTCCAGTCAGTGCTCGCAATCTACGAGCTCGGCGTAGGAGTATAGTATCTGGTGAGGTCTCTGGGAGGAATAGAAGGACCAATATGAGAATCGGGGCTGAGAACCAGAAGAGGATCCATGAGCTCCATGCCCAGCCTTTCGCTTGGACGGCGAAGCCTGCCATCAGCGGCCCCAGAGCCTACACAATGACGAAATTAGTTCTGATCGTTAATGGAGGACAAACGAGGTGTGAGCAGTCTTACCGGGCTAATAGTTGCTCCTCCACCCCAAAAGCATATGACGTACGGCATAGCCTTCGCACTGAAGAAGTCGCCGTAACTTGCTCCAGCATTGGCCAAAGCCGGAGCTGCGAAGAAGCCCAGAAGAAAGCGCAGGACCAGCAAGCCTACGAAGTCGTTGACCAGGGCGGCTGCGAGGGATAAGAGGACGAAAATGATATAGGTAACACTGAACACTGGCATGCGTCCGATGGCAGGAATCTCGCTCAAAGGTCCGAACAACAATGGTGCGACTCCGTAGCCAAGGACGTAAAGTGATAGTC
Organism: Pseudocercospora pini-densiflorae CBS 125139; assembly: GCA_000504365.2. Lineage (NCBI taxonomy): Eukaryota > Fungi > Ascomycota > Dothideomycetes > Mycosphaerellales > Mycosphaerellaceae > Pseudocercospora > Pseudocercospora pini-densiflorae. The sequence continues at coordinate 124,254 of AWYD02004545.1, read as the reverse complement.
CTAGAGCTGCAACGACTTCGCTTACGCCGAAGATTTCTGTGATACCCTCGGCCGAAGCGGCGTACAGCGATGATCCGATGTAGCAAGTCACAGTGTAGACCATGAGCAGAGAGGAGACGAACATCTTTTTGCCGAACGACCAGTTGTGTGGGTTTTCAGGATCGAGGTCCGAGTACCACGACACCAAGATGATATCCTTTTCGCCGTTTCTGACTTGTTGGGCTGTGGTCGGCACGATGGTGTTGGATTCACCCTTTTCCAGGTCGTTGGTTGAGGGAGGGAGCGATTCATCCACAATGCTCTCGAGTGTGAGAAGGACGAAGTGCTCCGGGATCTGAAAGTCTTCTTCCTCTTCTCGATATCGCAGTAGACGCTGCATGCCTAATAGCCTGAACCACGGTCCAATTGCGGCCTCTCGAATAAGGTCGTGCATGATGTAGTTGCTCACAAGTATGCTTCGATCGAAGTTCAGAGCGAGAATGAAGGAGATAGTCCGTAGTCTGTCAAGCAAATGTCGGGTTCCACGACATACATATTGCAAGATCTGCTTGATAATACAATGTCTCGCATTGACTCGTCCGGTTCGTCGTTCCTGCCTGACTTGGTGAAGACGCTGAGTAACGACAGCCTTTTCGGTCATGTGACCCGGGCCGTCCTCCAAAGCTGTTTGAAATCAAGACACAAGCGGTCGATTGCGTCCGACAGACCCACAAACCCTTTTCCGTCTTCCCAAGAGCCAAGCTAAGTGCAAGTTATGTCGACGGAGGACCTACAGCCCATTTCCCAATGTTCTTCAGCCGCTCCGCGATAGCTTTATGGTTTCTTACTCCTGTTTGCGAGCCAGTGAGCTTTGTTGTGACTGGCCGATGGAGCTGTCTGATTATACAGACGAGGATTCCTGTTCTTTGAGTGTTGTCTCGAAATAGAATCGCGTGCTTGCTGATTTTCCTGACACTCAACCAGGAGCTCGATTCCCGAACGCTGGATCCAGGCCAGGTCGACGGTACTCGATTGCGACACACCATGCGACGATAGCAATGTCACGCGAGACATTGATCGTGACCGCAAGAACGTCCAAGATCTCCGTTGTCAGTAGATACCACCATGACTCCTTCAGTCGGTCCAAATAAAGCTGTAATCTGAATCGTCGACATGGCCATGCATTGGGTCCTCTCAGTCGCTCGGCGCCATCGTAATCGTCCGGAATCAGCTTTGGAACCACTGTGATGGTGCCTAATAGTGGCACGTCCATCCACAGACCAGTATGGAGATATAGTTCAGCGAGGTCTGCGTACAAGAAGATGAGAGCGAGCCATTTGATATTCAAGAGCACGGTGCCGATGACGCGATCCACCGAGTCGCACGTGCACCAGGTGAAAGTGGTGATGAGGGCAATGATGCACCATGCATATGCGACTTTGAGGAGGTCGAACTTGCCCAGCTCGTCGAAATTCTCTCTTTCTGCGGCGGTCCATTCTCTGATGTCCATGCTGAAGTTCGGAAATCTAAGAGCTGTCCAATCTTGAATATGGCGAAGGGCCTTCGGGGCGTGCGATGCCATGATGGATGCCGACTGTCGCAATGAGACAGCGTTGAGAGAGCTTCGATGACGGCCACACAAAATGGTGCGTCCACGATATTGCTTGGATGGTGGTCGATCGTGGAGTGCTAGATGTGAAGAGAGCTCATGAGAGCAAGAAAGATAAGAACTCCTCGCAGTAGGGAAGGTTCGGCTTTCGTGAGGAGCTGATCAGATTGACTGGTTGCAGTCCGCGGTAGCTCGTTCGCCTGGCCCAACCAAGGCCGACTTGGAGGTAAATGCCAAGCAACGTGAAGACTGCGACTGTTGGCTTCGAGAAGTAGGCAGAAATGGACCTGGCGATGCTGGAGTGACGTTGTTCGCCCAGGATTGTCCCTCGAACGTATAGGAGAATTGGATGTCGTCCAGTTTGGAAGGGGCCTACTCTCAACGTAGCTTTTATACAGAGTTGCGAAGGAGAGCTCTCATCTATGCTATACAAGTTCTGCGTCTGTATCGCAGTCCACAACCCAGCAGCGCGCTGATCGCCTTGACGTGATGCGAGTGCACCGTTTCATCATCTCAGATGCCATCCGCTTCATCTACGCACCACAGCAGACCATCAGACATCATGCCTATGCTTTAGATGCTTCAGTCTTGGCCTTTTGGAACGCCTGTGAAGCAGCACTCGCTACACCTTTGCCATTATTCGCAGTATTCTTGACCGGGCTCTTTGCGGTATTCCCATTTCCATTGGTAGGCGCTTTCGTACCTGGAGGTCGCCCACCAGTCGCCGGTGCAGCGTCGGGTGTGCCAATCTCTTTAAACGGGTATCTCAATTCATCGTCTTTCCTCATAAAATGCTTCCGCCTCTTCTTCGTCACTTGGTGCTCGACAATTATCTCCTTGCCCATCTCTGACATGAACTTCTTGATGAAACGTGGGTCCCATAGCTCGGAAGCAATGCCAAGATCCTTGCAGCAACGCATCAATGCATTCGATTTGCAGCCTTCAGTGGCGGTTGGGATGCCGTCTGGATCGAAGTACTGTTGTTCGCCGCGTGCTATCGAGACCAATCTGTCGTATCTATTAGTACTCTGTTTTGCCACAAATGATTCAACATCATCTCACCTTCCACCGCACACAAGTCCATACTCTCTCGTCACAACCTTTGCTGTTACAATGGTCTCGCCACGCGGTGCTAGTCCCCAGCCTCCTGGCCCAAATGCGCGATTGAGCTTTCTCCTGTACTTGATCTCAGGCAGATACACAATGCCGTCGGGCTTGATCTCCACATCGTCGTATTCCAATGGCTCTTGTAGGATCTGAGCCTGCTCGGGCGTGAAGGGTACGGAGCTTAGTCCATGGAAAGACCGCGTCCAGTCGATCTGCTTCTCATTTTCACTCAAGACTGGCGGAGGGTCTTGTAGTCCATCTGTCAATGACCGCAATGGCTCACTCTCGTCGCTTGGTGACAATTCCGATTGCACTTTTTGAGTATTCGCTGCTGCTTGTGCCGAGGACGGAGTTTTGGGCGCGGCTTGCTGCCATCGTCTGGGCGTTGTCGATATGGCGCGTTTTGCGTGTGGGATGCGACGAGCGCATTGCGACTGAGCCCTACATGACGATGTCGATGCTATTGAGGCCAAGCACGAGCCCGCACGTAGTGATGTGGACATTATTGTGTGAGACGTGCGATGAAACTTTTGAGAGCTTGAAGTCGAGGTTCATCGGCGCAGAGAGAACCAGGGTCCGTGCCGAGTGAGCACCTTCAGGAGACATTAGATACATCTTCACTTTTGCGATTTACACACTACGATACACACTTTGTACTCGCCCAGGTCTGCTCTCCTGGGTGGAGATATCATGCTGAGGTACTATTGATGAGAGTGGAGTGGTCCGATTTCGACAGACGAAACTGCCCGAATGCCGAAGGACTTCTAGGAGCTATATCCACCATCATCACGCATCTTTCTGATCTGTCCTCTCATCGTTGCCTTGCCGCTTCCAGCACTGCTTAAACGCCTCCATCTGGCAGTAACAGTCAGTCGCCTGAGCTATCTACAGCCGGATCGTTTCGCTAAATCAAGGTAGGTCACTGCCTGGAGTTCTCGACTCACCTCATCTTTGCAGGCTCTCCAATCCTTCTTATCGCGAAAGCAGTCATTCAAGGTCGCATTCTCATCTTCATCGTATTAGCAGATATCACCTGGCCGCAGGCCACCAACTGCCTACCTGCGCAGCCTGTGCTGAAGATTCGCTTGTCCCTGGTCCATTGTCAGCTTGGCAGCAGAAGACCTCTTGAGGCAGCATACCATTCATCGGGTTCATCATCATCTTCGGCTTGGGCCGCCGCTGCCTGATCCTTTTCGCTGTTTGACATCTTCCAAAAGCTCGATCAATCGAGGTTTTGATGAAAAAGACCGACAGGAAACTCGAGGAAGAAAAGTCCACTCATCATTGAAAGAGCACGTGACTATTCGAACATGGCTGCGAAAAGGACCAATGTGCTCGTCTACTCTGGGCCTTCTACTTCTCTGCCATCTGTACGACACGTCACTTGGACTCTTCGTCGACTGCTTGGACCCAAGTATGCCATTCAGGCAATCTCATCCGACCAACTTCTGAAAGAACCCTGGCCCTCAACCTGTGCCTTATTGGTAATACCTGGTGGCGCCGACTCTGGCTACTGTCGCATCCTCAATGGCGAAGGCAATCGTCGGATCAAGACTTACGTCAACAGTGGCGGCAACTATCTTGGCCTATGTGCAGGAGGCTATTATGGGGCATCCAAGTGCGAATTTGAGGTTGGTCGCAAAGGGTGGGAGGTAGTCGGTGAGCGAGAGTTAGGCTTCTATCCCGGGACGTGCAGAGGTCTTGCATTCAAAGGGTTTGTATATGGAAGTGAGAAGGGAGCAAGATCTGTCAAGCTCAAGGTCAACTTAGCTTCTCTGGCTGGCTCGATTGAGGGCTTCAATTCTTATTACAACGGCGGTGGAGTCTTCGTAGATGCAGCTAGCTTCGAAGACCGTGGTGTGGAAGTCCTCGCCACCTACGACGAGGATTTGGCTGTCGACTCCGGCGAGCCAAAGGCCGCTGTCGTGTTTCGCAAGGTCGGCGAAGGCGCTGCTCTGCTTACCGGACCACATCCAGAGTCAGTACATTCTAACAAGATGGTGACTATCTGCTTACTTCGAATAGATTCGCTGGCATCAATCTCAATCGTGACGAAGCATCCAATCCCAACTACGGAGAGATCATCGATGCACTCCTTGCCACAGACAAGCAGCGTACGGATTTCCTGAAAGCGTGTCTCAGGAGATTTGGGCTCGAGACTAGCGAGGAACCTCAAGCGGTACCATCCCTCTCTCATTTGCATTTGTCTTCTGCACAGCCCGGCGAAATTGCAGACATGCTGCAGAGATGGCGACAAGCGGGCATCTTGGCGGGAGAGACAGGTCGTTATGTCATCAACGGCGAGAACGACACTTTCAAAGTCAAGATCGAAGGCCGCTGGGACTTCGACGACTTGAAGGATGCTGTCACCGAGGTCCTGCCCAATGCTATCAACGAAGCAGCCTCTGCTGTGTCGAATGCTTCCGGCGCAGAGAACGAGCGGAACATCCAAGCTGATGCTGAATCTGCGGACAGAATCCTCGATTATAACGCGATTACGAAGACACTCCTACCGCATACGCAGACTTTGCCCACCGCGAAGGCTACACCACATTTCCAACACGCCGCTTTCTACAGCCACCTCAACCATTTCCAGGCCAAACAGCCAGGACTTTCTGGCGACTACGGCCGAGTCATCCTCTACGGCGAGGTTGTCACTTCTACGCAGACGATACTTGAGAAGAACACCACACTACTAGCCAATTTACCGATCGGCACCACATGTACAGCCACAACTCAAGTCTCCGGTCGTGGTCGTGGTACCAATGTGTGGGTCTCGCCGCCTGGCCAGCTCATCTTCAGTACTGTGCTCAAGCATAGTCTGTCACTATCAAGCTCAGCTCCCGTTGTCTTTGTGCAGTACCTTGCGGCACTCGCAGTCGTCGCTGGCGTTCAGAGCTATGACAGAGGCTACGACAAATTGCCTATCAAGTTGAAGTGGCCAAACGACATCTATGCCCTTGATCCTGCAAAGGTAGGGGCAAAAATGAACGACATCAAATCTTATGTCAAGATTGGAGGCATTTTGGTCAATAGCTCCTACAGTGGAGGCGACTACACTTTGATCCTGGGCATTGGCCTTAATTTAGCCAATGCCGCACCGACCACTTCGATTAATCAATTGGCAAAGAAAGCTGGCTTGAAGGAGCTGCAGCCTGAAAAGCTACTGGCTGCGATACTGGTCCAATTCGAATCGCTATATGCTCGATTCTGCCATTCTGGCTTCTCAAAGCAATTTGAGGATATTTACTACCAGAACTGGTTGCATAGTGATCAAGTCGTCACACTAGAAACGGAAGGTGGCGCAAAAGCCAAGATAAAAGGCATCACCACTGACTGGGGCCTTCTTGTCGCCGAAGGCTTGGACCTTGACGGCAGACTGACTGGCAAGAGATTCGAACTTCAAAGTGACAGCAACTCTTTCGACTTCTTGAAAGGCCTCCTCAAGAAGAAGGTTTGAAGTTTCGGCGATACTACGCCGTGTAGCAGTCAACAGCAGTAGTAGACACCAAGTTGCTCAGGTAATTCTACGGATTTCCCGCGCCAAGAACTCACGCAGGTGCTCGACACATCGTACCAGCAAGATGTGGGCATGTTTTCATACTAGTATGGAATGTGTTCACTTTCGACACGAGCTACTGCGATGTTGATATGCATCTTTTCCATCAAGGTTCCGGGATGCGCAAAATTGCTCCACGCCAAGGACATGGGAGGACTTCACTCTGGGTGAAGCTATAAGCAAGCAATATCCACGGCATTGGCGCGCGCTTGAATGCACAGCAACCACGAAAGAGCTATCAATATGGCTTCGCTCCGAAGAACCACTCTCTCGCTCATTGCAGTCTTTGCCAACGTCGCTTACAGCAGTCCAGTACAGCAGCTCCAAAGCGACTATGCATCAGAACATCGGCGGCCTCTACTGACAGACTTTGACGCACTTGGCACGTGGTTCGATGGAGTGGCTGCAATCAATCAGAGTTCGCGTGCACACGACAAGAATATGTCCATAGCCATTGTTGGTGGAGGCATTTCTGGCCTTGCCTCAGCACTGATGCTCGATAGCATTGGCGTCCACAATTGGGAAATCATCGAAGCTGATGATCGTGTTGGTGGTCGTTTCAGGACAAAGTTAGTGGGTGGCACACAGGAGTTCGCAGAAATGGGCCCAATGAGACTCCCTCATAGTGTCACATACAAAAGCGATAACTCGACTCATTACTACACTGATCACTTGATGGTGTGGCAATTGGCGGAGTGGTTGAACGAGCTGAACAATAACGATACGAAGTGGAAGATCGACTTCATACCCTGGATCCAGCACTCTCCCAACGAGCTTCTGGCTCGTGTTACTGGACGTCACCCAGACGGCGGAGTTCCAACCAGAGCTGAGATCGCAGCTAATCCCAGTCTCGGTACAAGGCCCTCTTTGACGACGGCTGAATATAATGACACTAAAAGGATGATGAACAAGATCCTCAAAGACGAGTCTACACTCAAAACTATACAAAAGGACATCTGGCGAGCACACAAGAAAGCTATGAACGAGAACCTGGACGACTTCAGTGAACAGTCATTGATGCGCAATATCTGGCACGCAAGTGAGAATGTCACCGACGCAATTTGGACTGCATCGGATTATGACGTGCTCTGGGACGAGATGGTCCACAATTCGAACCTCGGCCTTGATGGTGGACCAGACTCTCTGGGCGAAACAGAATGGGCTTGTATAGACGGCGGCTTCAACCGGGTTTCGGATGCGTTTATCCCACATGTATCAGACCGCCTCACGCTTAATCGCAAGATACGCAAGCTGGAGTCCATCACGTCTGCATCATCCAACCAGACCCAAACCCGACTTTCGTGGTACGAGGGAAACGGGTCAAATCGCAAATCTCACTTCAAGGACTACGACTACACTATCATGGCTGTCCCATTCACCATGACTCGCTTCATGGACCTGCCACCATTCTCTTCGCTGCTCGCTCGCGCCACTTCCGAAGCCGGACTTCGTTTCAAATCAGCATGCAAAGTCGCACTTCTCTTCAAAGAACGCTTCTGGGAACGAGGCCCAAAGCCCATCTTTGGTGGCTACTCACAGCCTGAGTCTAGTCCTGTTGGAGCTCTATACTATCCCGTCTACGGTCTGAACGAAACCGGTCGTCCAGGAGTAATCATCCATTATCGTGGCGGAGACTGGTCAGACCGCTTCGTTTCATTCTCTGACGAATCTCACGTAGAAATGGTCTTGGACGCCATCGTATCTCTTCACGGCGAAGAAGTTCGGGAGTCATACACTGGAGACTATGAACGCCTCTGCTGGCTGGAGGATGAGCACACTGCTACAGCTTGGTGCAGGCCGGATATCGAACAGCACAAGCTTTACATTCCGGCTTATCATCGCACGGAGCATAACACGATTTTCATTGGTGAGCATACGGCTCCTACTCATGCTTGGATCTCTAGTGCTTTGCATTCGAGTGTGAGAGGTGTTGTGCAGTTGTTATCGGAGGTGGGACTTTATGATGAGGCGAAAGAGATTAATCAGAGATGGATGGGCAGGTGGATTGACCAGGAGTGATATTGACATGTCAAAAGCATTGAAAAGCTTTTATGAAACACGATCTGGCCTTTTCAGTCGTGTATACTCAACTTTGTGCATGGACATGAGTGTCAGTTCTGTCACCTCTGCGATGAACGTGCTCGCGCCTAGGAGGTAGAATATCGGATTTTCGGCTCGGCATCGGCCCAGCCGACAAGTCCGTGCCCGTTGCACGCGTCTTCCTCTTCGCGCTGTTCCGCTCTCTTCCATCTTTCCTTTACATTCGAATGAGTCGACCATGCAACAACCTTTAGCAACCCGTAGAGCTCGTAAAAGACCAGTGATTTGGCATACAGAGTTTCGACCTTATCGAGTTCTTATCAAGCTCTTTCTACAACCGACAGCGCCCGTCGCCCTGCTTGATGCCCGGCAACTTCGCAATCTAGCCTCTTGGACAACAATGCCCTCGTTACCGGCAGGACCAGGCCACCCACTATCATGAAGACCCCGGCAGTTGATATGCCAAGAGCCCACTTCAGCAACACACCTGAGCCGACGATGGCATAGACGGCACTTGGCCCAGCCAGAGTACTCAAGCCCACGAAGGTGTTAAGCATGCCTGTTTTTGAAGCCAGGTTTTCACTTCCGAACAAGTCTGCCACAACGACCGGGAACAGTGAGATGAAGCCGGAGCCAAAGAAGCCAACGTACACCACAAAGATGGTCATTAGCGCAATGGCGTCTCGTGTATCGTCTTGAGTGCTTATGACACCTGGCAGCCAGAATGCGAAGTGGCCAAGACCACATAGCAGAAAGCTTAATGACAATGCCGTGAGCTTGCCATATCTATCCGCGAAGCAGCCAATACCGATTCGACCAAAGATGGAAAGGCCATTCATGATAGCAAGCAGCCACGAAGCGTACGTTGAGCTGATACCTCGTGCTCGAGCAGAACTTGGCACCAGGAAGTACCGAGGCAAGAACCCTGCCATCGCTATAGTGCATCCTACCAGCATCCAAACGAAGCGTTTATCTTTGAAGAGAGCCATGTCAACAGCATTCCTGGATCGCGAGAGCCGCGCCTTCGGTCGCAAAACCAGGATTGAGGGTATCAAAATCCCAGCTGCGAGATATCCGAGGATACGAAACGTTGCAGCAAGACCGTATCTTCCGAGCATGACCTGGACTGAATAGGGTAGGACACAGCCGCCAAGCGCTCCTCCCGATACCACGATTCCATTTGCAAGACCATGCTGATTGCCAAAGTATTGCCTCGAGATGGACGTTGCGGGCATGTAAACGAATGCCAAGCCAATACCGAACATCAGTCCTTGCGATAAGAAGACCTGGGTGTACGATTTTGACACACTTGCGGCGAACATCGCTCCTATCATCAATGCGGAACCCAGTAGAAGCGATATTCGATATCCTACCAAGTCTGCGAATCGTCCTGTGAGCGCGCCCAAAATGAAGTAGAGGCTCGATGCGACAGAACCGGTGACGATGAGCTTTTCTGGTGCTATTGATGGAAAGAGGACTTCGTGGTAGTGATCTTGGAAAATGCCGTAAGTATTGGTGTATCCCACTCCAACGAAGAGAACAGCGGATGCCGCTGCAATGACTGGCCATCCAGAGGCTTTGGCGCCTTCTTCCGAACTCTGAGCACTTCGGTTGTACTCCTCAGCGTTGCGCAGTGCGTGGTCTGCCATGTTATCGATGTCGAGTGTCTACCTTCGTGGACCACTATAGGGAATGCGCTCACCTTTTCAGTCATCCACACTCTGTCGCATTGCTACCGAGGCTCGCGAATACCATATCATGACGATACTAAGTCCCCGAACTCTCGGACCGACACATTTGTTTCTCAAAACGGTTCGAAACAGCAAAGGATGCGGCCCCATCCGAGGAGGATTTGCTGCTAACCATGTTGAAACATTCTTCACGAATTACGAAACTTCGCAAAAGCTCGAAGCTCAAGCTTGGCACTTCACGTCAGCTTCCTTCTACTTTGCATTTCCAATCACTGCGCCCTTTGGACCAACCTCTGGTTCTCTTCGGGGTGCATTGGCTATGAATCACTCAGGCTCAGTCTCCTCACGCCCATTTTCCAGGGCTGACTTAGGCTAAGCTCAGCTGTAGGCTGGGGTTGCCTACTGGAGTTAATCCTCGCTAATTAGGACCGAATCAGCGTTGAGTGCAGATCTTCTTGGCGCGCGAGAGACTGTCTGCCACGTGCGTTCTTCGCCGCTCAACCTAGTCATGTTGTTTCGTCCCCTGATGCGCATGTCGTAAAGAGTGGAAGCAAAGATACGGAGCCTCTGCCGCTCGCGGACCGCCAGACTCCGCTTTGCCTTATCATAACTTCTGCGGGCAAAGTCGCCAAGTTCGGCAAGAATTGTAATCAGACGCACTGGTTGACATATCACAGGCCCTGCAAGCGGAGGAGTAAGTCGGGCTGATGTGATACCCTGATGTAGGTGCGCGCACAGACACAACAACGCCTGACGCTTCGATCAAGGTATGTAAAGATCTTTTGACCCACACTCACCCACATCGATGACCTTTCTGTTTCACGAAACTCCACAACAATCTCTCCCTCCACAATCTGCCCAACATCACCACTTGTGAAGATGCCACACTGGATCGGCTCACCACAAGTCGATGTGCACATTCGATACGACTCTGCACGAATCGCACCATCAAACAACAATAATGTGCCCACGTATGCAGGCGGCGATAAGATATCCGGTGCCGCAATCTATATATTGAAGAAAAACTACGAAGGACTTCATTACAGAGTTCTCGTAAAAGGAAACGTCCAGACCAAGATAGTCGAGAACTGCCACGGGACGCTCACAAGCAACGCTTCATACGATACCTATACGTTCTTCTCAGCGACCACTTTTGACGGAACCAAATCGGCGACGTCATCTGGCTCGAAATTCCAGGTCGAAGTGCCTTTCAAGTTCACTCTGCAGAAGCCAAATGGACAGTCGGCGCTGGAACTACTACCTTCGATCGACTCCAAGCACGCAAAGGGACACTGGTCTGATTCCTTCAAGTCCGACACCAACGTGGAGTATCAGATCACATACACAGTGATCGCTTCTGCTCTTCAGGACAAAAAGGTCATTGCTTCCACCCCGAGCCGTTTCAGCTACATTCCAGCGAAGCCAGACTTGGAACCGATTCTGCCTGATGACTATCCGGGCGAATATCTGGTTCGAACATCGAAAGTGCAGCAGAACGGGAATTCCACGACGCGCCTTGGAGTCATCAGCCAAGAACCCGCGGCGCTTGCACTAGAAGATGGCGAATCAACACTGAACACCAATATCAGTCTGGTCTTCATGCTTGTGAGGCGCCACGAGGGTGCCAATCGACCAGCACCGTTTCCGAAGAAATACGATGTTTCAGCGCAATTGAAGACCACCACTTTCGTGATGCCACGGCGAGCGAGACCCGAACTGCACACAATCCAAGCACTGCCGCACAGTAAAGCTGCTCTCAAACAGTCGCGGAGCAATAACCAGCGACATGCGGCCGCCTTCCGACAATGGGATGCGCACGACTCGGAAAGCGAAGGTACGAAGCTTTTCCATCAACCACAAGCTCTATCAATTACTGACCTTAATGCAGACGACAAGGGTTCACACTTCGAGGAAGTCTTGACGAATACGATAACGATACCTTTCAGCGTAAACGTAGATCAAGCTTTAAGTCCCGACTTCTGGTCACCGCTACTGAGCAGAAGGCATACGATCGAGCTCACTGTCACTCTTGACGACGATGCGAGCAGCACGACGAAACTGAAATTGCCGGTGCAAATATACCAGCCGCCTGATGTCTCTGGTTGAGAGCAGATTCGGGACAGTACTATTTTGATAGCTGCCCGGGCAACATGCGGCCATGAACTTTAGGACTGCAAACTGATATGATCCTGGACGAGTTGGAACCAGGATCTATTCGGGAGGCTTCGGAATTCCTGGATCCAATTCCTTCTTCAAGCAGAAGCTGAATGCTGAACCAGGACTGTGGAAAGAAGACGGATCGCATCTTCGAGAGAAGCTTGACCATGACCCTGCAGCAAGGCTGGAGACGGTACTTGGCTGCACGCTCGAGTGCACTTAGCCATTGCGGGCGGATAGCGGAAGTCGACGAAAAGGAATAGAGGCCGAGAAGTCGCAATATGGCTGAATAATTGATGCGGAAATGAAGCACGAGGGAACGTAGGTAACGATGTCGCGAAGATCAATTGACTAAGTGAGAGTATCTCAGTGTACCAAGAGGTCATCAATTCTACAGCCTAAAAGCCGAATTTCGGCACCTCGATGTAGCTGCCAGCGCCAAGCACGTCACTAACACCGAGGTACAGCGGAGAGAGGGGACGACACAGTCATCCGGAGACAATGCCATACTTCTGACTATACAGTTTGTGATCAGCCTAGGTTATACAACAATAAACGCAACATGGATCTTTCACCCTCATCGGACTCTCCTTCTACGTCGTTCACAATTTCTGCAACCAAGAAGCGCAGGAACCGACGACCCAAAGCTTGTTTGCCATGCAGAAACCGTAAAGTCCGATGCGATTATACCGAACCTTGTACTACTTGTCGAAGAAGGAAACATGTGCATCTTTGTATTTACGAAGAGAATCCGAGGCTCGGTGGTATACATTCAACTCACAACAGGCCTTCGATGATAACGTCAGCACAGTACGGACGTAATGATCACATTCTCCTGGCACTTTGCTGACATATGCTCTTAGAACGATACCGAGTCGACCGACAACATCCTCATCTCTGCCCACAAACGGAAACGAGATCGATATTCCGAACCTACTATCCCAGATCACCACAAACCTCTCACCAGTAATATCCCACGACACACAAACCGGCGAAACTATCTACCTCGGCCGAAACTCTTCAGCGGCATTCTTCTCCTCCCTATTGTCCTCCTCCTCGACACCCATCAACCTCCCAAGCGACATATCAATCCCCTCAGCTTTCGGCCTAACAAATCGCACCCCACTCCATCCCTTCGGATCCCTTTGGGCAGCCACAGCCTCCGTCACACTCGGCGACATCTTGCGCTCACTACCAGGAACGGATAGATGTATGCGCTACTACCGCGCATACAATCATATCGGACAGCCGTTCTTGCCGTACTTATTAGATCCAGGGGACTTTGAGAGGAGATTATGTGAAGTAATCCAGCTAATCGAAGGTGGCGATTCCCATCGGAATCTCGAAGGCGCCGCCGGATTACCATATTCTGAACTCGCATGGTATGGACTCCTCTTCTCCGTCTTAGCGGCGGGATGTCAGTTTGCAGATGAGGATGTTTCAAGTGAGAAGAAATTGACGACGAGAGTGTTTGTGGCTTGTTCATTTGAGTGTTTGAGGTTAGCGAATTTTTATGTTCAACCTAGTTTGGAAACGATTCAGACGACGTTGTTTTTGGAATATGTTATTGCTAATGATTGTAATCCTGGGGTTGGGTGGGCATTTCTTGCGAACACTGCACGGCATGCGGAGGGTATGGGGTTGCATTTGAGTGTTAATGCGGAGAGGTTGGGGGAGATGCATGAGATGTATAAGGGTGTTGTTCAGTGAGTACCCGTTTCGTTCTGGTTCGATCAGAGGTGACATGGATTTCTGCTAATGTGCTGTGTAGTATGGACAGCATGCATGCTTTTGTCTTCGATCGACGACCTTTGGCATTCCTGCCGAGGAAGTATGATGTTGTCAAGGAATTAATGGCGAGCAAATTGAAGTTCCGAAACTTTTTGCATGCTTTGAGCTGCATCCGATTGGAGTGGCAGACTGCCTGGCTCGCACAGTCCGAGGAAACATGGAATGCTGAAGAGCCGAGAAGATTCTTGGTCAGAGCCGAGCAAGTGGATCTGCTGTCACGCAGCGAAGGCTCGTCATTACAAGGAACGAGGTCGATGCAAGCCAGGCTGGAGAGACTAATCTTTGACATGCATTTCGCTCATACCAAAGCTGAGTTCTCAAGGTTCGGATGCCTTGCGACAGATGCCACTGTTGAGGAACAGCGAAAGTGGCACCAGACTATGAGAACCAACTTGGCGATCGTGGTCGAGACTTTCCTGACTTTGAAGCCACTGACACCTTTCGCGCATGTCTCTTGGGATACAATGTACTGCACTATCAGTGCTGCTCTCGTTCTCGCCGCAGACTATGCAGTCACTCGAGACCTGACGTACGTCAGTCTACTCGGATCCTTGGCCAAATCGCTCAAGTCTATCGCCGAGACGCATCAGTCCGAAGATGAGAACGACTCACTTCCAACTTTCTGGCATGGTCTCCAGTATTTGGAGACCTTGTTGCACGGCTATGTCCCGGAAAAGCCAAGACCTGCGTTGCATCCGCCAGAAGAGTATACCGGACACAGCATGATTGGTTGACATGAGAGGCTCAAAGATTCAAGAGCATGTGCGGTCCTCTGGACAGTTGGCTGCATCATAGTACTGGTGTTGATGAAGTCGTAAAGGCTCCCCGATCACAACCGATAATCAGCCCTGCCATGACCCCGGTCGTTGCGTCGTTTTGTGGATCCTGTGGCACCGCACCGCGAAGTTCTTGCGTACCACAAGTCTTGGGACAAAGACGTCCCTTTACAGCCCCAGCTGGAGATTGACCTCGGTCCTTCTCTCTCACAGCGCTGCATGAAACCAGGCTTGAGGCTTTCGCAAATTCGTCTCGTTGAAACTTGTTCCTGCACAGTGAATCTGCTTCCTTGAAAGGGTCAAAGCCCTCCGCAAGCTGGACGGAGACAACTGCCTCATCAGCTCAAGCAGGATGGCGAACAACTCCTCAGCAGCCTCAGATCTGGAGGCGTGGTCTGCCATTGTCACTGGTGGTGCCAATGGCATCGGAGCAGCATGTGTCAGGAAACTGGCCAGTCGCGGCATTAATGTTCTGATTGCAGACATGTCCGTTGATGGTAAACAGCTTGCGGAGGATGTCAGCAAGCAGTATGGTGTCGAAGCATGCTATCAGCATGTTGATGTGCGCCGGGAGGAAGACATCGACATGATGGTTAAGATTGTTGTGCAGAAATGGGGCAGACTCGACTATGCTGTGAACGCAGCCGGGATTATGCAAGATGGCGTCGAAAAGAAAGATGACGAGCAGAAGGTGTCATCCGAGATCTTTGACCTGTAAGAGACAAATGTCCGTCCGGCACCGCTCGCAGCTAATTCTTGGCACCAGGACATATGAGGTCAATCAGAGAGGCGTATGGTTGTGCCAAAAGTACGAAGCCGCTCAAATGATGAAGCAAACCCCGAGAGCTGTCCAGTGTAGCCCAGCTCCGCCGAAAGACATTCCTGCTCAGCGCGGTGCTATCGTCAATGTCTCCTCGGTGTCGTCCTTGACAGGTCTTGGCTACGCAGCATACACCGCCACCAAGCACGCCATTGTTGGGATCACCAGGAATGGCGCATACTTCTACGGTCCTCATGGCATTCGAGTAAATGCTCTGTCGCCTGGTGGCACAGTCACCGATTTGTCCATCGCGGCCATGCCAGCTGAGATTCGTGGGCTTCTGAAGGAGAATGATCCGGCTCTGACCAGCTCATCGGTGCCATTGCAGAAATTTGCCTGGCCGGAGGAAGTGGCAAATGTAGCGAGCTTCTTGCTCAGTGCTGAGAGCAGCCATGTGAGCGGCACGAATATTGAGGTTGATGGAGGATATTCGAATACTCGTTTTGGTGGTTAGGAAGGCCAGAATAATCACATCGACAGCAGGCCGAGAATTTTGCCAGTCTCGCAAAGTGCTGCATTGTCTCTCAGCTCCTGATCGTAGCTCGTTCGGCGAACAGAGCTTCAGGCACTGGCGTGAAATGACTGCGACTCAAGAAGAGTGCCAGAAGTAATAGCCCACTGAGGACGCTGTAGAGCCTTGGGAGCCAGCACGTTGCCGCGAAAGCACTTTCGTTCCGAGTGAGACTTCTGTCATGTTTGCACATCGGACTGCTGGATTAATTGACTGTGTCTCAATCCTAGGAGAATGATGTACTCGTCTGGAGAGGTTCTGGAGCCATGCCACGCCACGCTGATAGCTTGATGTTGGTGCCATGAGATGAGCCCAGGAACGAAGCAGAAATGCAAAATAATAAGTTCTCCGAATCTGTTCAGTCAGCAATAACAGTATGCAGCACCACTTGCTCCTGCTCGCTATTCGACATATAGGTCAATAGATGCCTCTCGGTCCTTGCATCTGGGCACAGTCATGCGAGTGCTCACACACGAGAAGTGCGAGATTTGACACGCGTTTCGCCTTCGTACAGCCTCGCATTGGCATAATACAATCGTGGTCATCTTGAAGGCAGCAGCTTTGTGTCAAATTGAGTGGCCGTGGAAACGTCGGAGAAGTGCGTGTCGTTGCTGAGCCTCCATACCGTTCTCCCTGCTTCAATGACAGATTTTCATAGATGCCACGGATGTCTTCGCTCCGATGATTTCGATGATTTGAGAAAAGAGCACGTGTAGAAAATGTCGGTGGCAGATCATGTTGTGCAGCAAGCACGATGACGTGCCCCTCCGAAAGATCGCCCCATCTTGGTTGCCCAGGGCCAAACATGGAGATGAACACCCAAGCAACACCTCTACCTTTGGCTATACCAGTCGTTCTTTTCGCCTGACATATCAACGACTTTACCTATCCTTCAAGGCAAACTATCAATTGACCGAACCTGCTTTCGACTACGCCTACAACACTTCCTGGACTTCTCATAAACATTTCTGGGAAGCAGTAACACCCCGCCTTGAACAGCATGCCTGCAGCAGAGCAAGAGGGTGCTGCAGTGCCAGCAGCGCAGAAAGGATCATGGAGCGGCTTCATCAAGGTATGAGATAGTCAAGAAGTGATCACTGATATATACTAAAGAATTCTAGCAATTGGCGTCTTTCAATGGCGACCTGAGTACCATGACGGCACCAGCCTGGATTCTTTCAACGTCCTCGCTCACAGAGTTCTCGGCGTACTGGGCGGAAATGCCAAAGCTTCTCGTAGCACCCACTGCTGAGCAGGATCCTCAAAA
Organism: Pseudocercospora pini-densiflorae CBS 125139; assembly: GCA_000504365.2. Classification (NCBI taxonomy): domain Eukaryota; kingdom Fungi; phylum Ascomycota; class Dothideomycetes; order Mycosphaerellales; family Mycosphaerellaceae; genus Pseudocercospora; species Pseudocercospora pini-densiflorae. The sequence continues at coordinate 106,947 of AWYD02004545.1, read as the reverse complement.
GCGCATGTGTCTTGTCCTCAAGTGGTTCCTCAGTACACTCAAGCAACAGTACGCTAGCAGAAACGAAAAGCTCGGAAGTGAAAAGAAGCCTTTGAACCCATTCCTTGGAGAGCTTTTCTTGGGCAAATGGGAAGATGAGTCTGGCGAAACACAATTGGTGAGCGAGCAGGTCTCGCATCACCCGCCAGTGACAGCATACAGTGTTCGCAATGAAAAGCATGGCGTTAGGTTGGAAGGATACAATGCGCAAAAAGCAAGTTTCGGTCGGACAATCTATGTGAAGCAGGTCGGACATGCATTGCTCCATCTGGACAAGTTCAATGAGACCTACCTGATTACGCTGCCCTCGCTACATATCGAGGGGATTATAGGAGGAAAGCCATACGTAGAGCTCGACAAGAGCAATTACATTGTCTCATCATCTGGGTACACGGCACGGATAGACTACTCTGGAGCTGGCTGGGTGTCAGGAAGTCCGAATCGACTCAACGCTGTGGTCTTCCCACATGGCAAGGAAAAGAGCAAGAGCTCAGTAATCTACACAGCAGAAGGCAGTTGGACCGACAAGTTCACAATCAAAGACGCCAACAAGAAGGTTGTGGAGGAATACAACGCTAAGACCGAGCCAAAAGCCAAGCTTCAGGTGGCAGATATCAAAGACCAAGATCCTCTCGAGTCACGACGAGCATGGAAAACCGTGGCAGATGCCATCCTGAAAGGCGATATGAACGCCACGTCAGTCGAGAAGACCAAGATCGAGGAGCACCAACGCGCTCAACGCAAGAAGGAGCAAGCCGAGGGTCGGGACTGGGACCGGACTTTCTTCACTAAAGCCAACGACTCTCCGATCTTTGAGCAGCTGATCAAGGAAGTGCCATCTGGCAGCCTGGAGAAAGATCAGACGGGCGGTATTTGGTGTTTTGACGAACAAAAGGCAAAGGCTGCCAAATCTCCATATAATGCGCTGAGCAAGGAGATTGAAAATGGATGGTAGATGGCAATTGCTGCGCTCTGAGCATCCTGAAACGGCCGGTAAGAAGTATATAACGATCAAGCCTACGAAAAGTCATGCTGTACGATAAGAGACGAGGTTGGAAGGAAACGATTGCATGATATTACGTACATACTTTGCAAAAAAGTGCGTGAACGTAAGCATTAGATACCATATCAAACGAAGCAGAATTCTATCACATATTCAAATCGTCTCAAGTTCAATTAATCTTTCCTGCATCACGTGCTTTACTAGTTCGAGTCTTGGCGGTCAAGTCAAGCAACTCTCCAGAGCAGCTGGTAGGTGCACAGGAAGCCATATTGGATCCACGCCTGACAACGTTTCGCACACTCCACCCATCTCAAGTACATATTCATCTCTATCGCGCGATCACATTCTCAATGTCTGTGTGGTATCGATGAGCGACCGGCCCTCCAACGTCCCGAACCAGATTTCCTCTCTAGACGTGCGGCGATCGAGGTCCAGGAATCAGACAGCCAGGAACAGCTCAGAGCGACATCAGCAGCCAGGGTCTGCGTCTGCTTCTGGCACTGGTCGCAACCCGACGCCCATCCAACTCACAACCGCCAGTGCGACGTCGAGTGCAGCAAATCCGCGGTCGGCGGTCCACAGCCAGAGCCCATCGCGGAGTGCCTTCTCGCCCACCACCAGCAGCTTCAACCCATCCTCGGTGACTGCAAGCCGCCAGGTCACCAGCCGACACTCGTCGACCTCCTCAAACAGCTCATACATATCGCCCTCGCACGCGACCGCAGCCTTCCACCAAGCAAATCGCCCACGCACCGTCGCTAGCCTGGGCAGTCCGCGCCTCGCATCGTCCCTTGCCAGCTTGAACTCGGTGAGTGGTGGGAGTGTCGCGGGAGGCATATCTCGTCTCGCGCGTCATTCACCCTCACTATCACTGTCAACAAGTGCGGGCTCTCCAGTCTCGTCTACTGGACCGCATAGTGCAAGCTCGTCTGGCCAGCTCAACAGCTTGGTGCTCACGCAGTTGAATATCTTGCTGAGCACCATTAACCAGGACACTGACCAGGCCAAGTGGGAAGCACAGGCGGAGAAGATCAGAAAACTGATCGATGAGAGCGGCATGGAGCTATTCACCACATATTTCCGCAGGCTGCTCCAGAGCAATGCGGGCACTATCTTCGCGCCGACAGCACGTGCGCCGACGGGCGGTGATGCCGCTGGAAACTATCAATTGCTGATAGAGGAGATGCACAAGATTATCAGAGAGCCGCAGCAAGCAGACAAGATCGCTCAGTCGCTAGACACCTCCGAGGGCGAGCTGTACCGCGACTTCGACCTCAATACATTTATCGACCATTTTCGGCTGGACCCGGTAGCAAAAATTGCATTGGTCCTTCCGTGTCGCGCCGTGAACAAGATGGACTTGCGAGCAAAAGGTGTGTACTATGCTTTATTACTTTGCCAATGCGCTTTCCCGACCGCCGCGCACATGTCTCGCGTTTACCTGCAGCACGTTGCCAAGAGATACTAACATTGAACTTTAGCCGACGCCATCCTCTCCCAGACCTTCCAAAGCTTCCTTTCCACACTCGCGACCCCACAACCCACCGACCCCGACAACGAGCTGTCACCATCCGTGCTTGCCGCCATCGTCGGCCGCCTGCTTCAGGAACCACCACGAAACTGGGGTGAAGAGCAGCGCGAAAACCTCTTCTATGCCATACGCGTGCGATATAGCAGGCTCAATACAAGAGTCCCGCCCGAGGTGGAATCCGCCATGTTGCTCGATGCATTGCTGGCATCACCACAGGACTCGCGTCTGGCCAAGCGAATACAGCAAGCTGGCCCGCGCGTGACGTCCAGCCTGGATGCGTGCAAAGACATTCTGAGCGGAGTAGAGACACGCGACATCTCATATCCTCAAATCGCGAATGTTCTCCTGTTCATGGTCATCACTCAAAACGGCGATGCATACGATCCGGGCATCTTCATTGAGGCGGTGCGGCAACACAAGGCAGGCGCACGCTTGGATTGGACGGATGTGGTATCAGGCTTTGACAAGGAGCATCTGAGGGTGACGAAAAAGCAGTTTCTGGCTCTCTACAACGCATTGGTGCCATTGGCAAATGAGTATGCCAACTTCGACATTCAGAGCTTGTGGGGACCAGGACCAGGTGGTCAGCCGTGGCAGTATCCGGAAACGCAGCTGAGCTTTGTGGTCGCTTTCCTATCTACGACACCTGAGGAGTTGGACGTAATGACGATACCAAACCTTCAGCAGGCATTTGACCTGAGACAATTCGCGACTGCATCTGAGAAAGTGAAGGCATACGCGGAGCAGGCGATCAAGCATCCACTTGTCTCAATGCAGGCGACTCGAACTCTGTTCGAGATGATCTTCCGGACACAGGAGAGCTACAATATGGCCCAGATGCTGGGCATCCCCGAGAACATCATCAACCGAAACATGACTGTATTTGTCTGCGCGGCTTCTGCTGTGCCGAAACCTTGGCAACCACTGCAGGAGCAAGCACTTAAACAGCTGTTCTACCCATTCCTCCTCAAACAACACGACAATTACGAGTTTGTTATGCATGCATTATGGCAGCATGACAAGTCTTGGGTTGCAACGAGAATGGTCGAGTTCTACAACCAGGACCAGAATCTGCTAATACTAATCTACCAGCATGCGGACGAGCATGGGTGGCTGGAGCAGCTCTTCACCCTCACAACCGTCTTTGCTGTCGACTTGGCGACCTACGCCCACGGCAAAGGAAAGTGCGACTTGGAAGAATGGGCGCAGCAGCACGTCGCTCAACTCGGACCAATACCATTCGCCAGAGCTGTAGCCGATTTTCTTAACACGAAGATCGAGGATGAGTCCCAAATCCAGCGCGACCACGCTCCACCCAAGACGGTTCCGATGAAGGCGAAAACGGTGCATGCCCTGCTCTCGCTCATCCAGGATGCAATGCCGCCCGAGTACGAGCTCGGTGGTCTCTTCCGAAGATGCCTGCAAAGCTATCCCCGGCTGTTCAATTATGGCCAGGATGAGAAGCTGGACGCCATCATCGAGGCTAACGGCGAGCAGAGCAATGTGCTTTCGGACTCTGCCACCAAAGACATGGAAGAAAAGTACAAGGAAATGTATGGTGGCCAGACCAACCCGGACACCCTCGTCAACGACCTCAATCGCCTCAAGGTCTCGGAAGAGCCCGCCGACCAAGAGCTGTTCGCAGCAATGCTATTTGGCCTGTTTGAAGAGTATAATTGCTTTGGTGAGTATCCAAACGAGGCACTCGCAACCACGGCCGTGCTTTTTGGTGGACTGGTTTCCTACCATGTTCTTTCAGGAGTGGCAGAGCAAGCCGCGATTTTTATGATTTTCGAGGCCGTCACGGAGTTTGGTCCGGAAGATCCTATGTATCGATTCGGACTGCAAGCACTCCTGCATGTTCTTCCACGACTCAAGGAGTGGCCACACCTGGCCGATAGGATTCTGCAGACACCAAGTCTGAGAGGGACGCCAGCTGTGCCAGCTGCCGAGAATGTCCTGAAAGAATTGCACGAGTCCAATGCCGCGCTTAATGGGGAGGTCGCGAATGGTATCACCAACGGAATCGTGGAGGAAGAATTTGGCGAGGTTGCGGTACCCACCTTCAGCGCCATACAAGTTGACCCTCCCCTTCGCGAGAACTTTTACGAGGATCCAGATGAAGACGTCTCGGACAAGATAATGTTCGTCCTGAACAACGTCTCCAAGAGAAACCTCGATGAGAAGTTCAAAGAGATCGAAGGCGCCGTGGAGGAGAAGTACCACTCATGGTTCGCACATTATCTGGTTGAGGAGCTTGCCAAGTCGCAACCCAATTTCCAGAGCTTATACCTGCAGATCTTGGACAATTTCAATCAAAAGATGTTGTGGGCCGAAGTGTTACGGGAGACTTACATGAGCTGTCAGAAGATGCTCAATGCGCAATCGACTATGGACAATCCCCAGGAGCGAACTACTATGAAGAATCTGGCTGGCTGGCTTGGGTCCATTACCCTTGCACGCAATCAGCCAATCTTACATCGCAACCTGTCCTTCAAGGATCTCCTCCTGGAAGCCCAAGACAACGGACGTCTGCTGGTCGCAATCCCGTTCACGTGCAAGACCTTGGTTCAAGCAGCTCAATCGAAGGTGTTCCGACCGCCCAATCCATGGATCGCTGAATTGCTCGGCTTGCTGAGTGAGCTGTATCACTGCATGGATCTCAAGCTCAACATGAAGTTCGAGATCGAGATGCTGTGCAGGGAGTTCGGTCTCGATATCAAATCGATTGATCCACTGGATACGATACGCTCGCGGCCTGTGATTGATCAAGGAATGCTTCAAAACTACTTGCCCGATGGTCCTGATGCGTTTGGTGATATGGCTTTGATGGGACTGGCGAAGCGCGGACCGAACGAACGCTTCTCGCCAGAAGCTGTTATCTCTGCTGTGCCAGATCTCGGAAATCTGCTACAGATTCCTCAGCCCGTCGGTTCCATCACTCAGCAACAGATGCGCAACATCTTCGTCAATGCTTCACAGCAAGCCATCTATGAGATCATCGCTCCTGTCGTCGAGCGCTCTGTAACCATTGCCAGCATCAGCACCGCAGGGTTGATCCAGAAGGACTTCATTACGGAAGGCGACGTGGACAAGATGCGTAATTCGGCTCACACCGTCGTCAAGGCTCTCTCCGGAAGCCTGGCCCTGGTCACTTGCAAGGAGCCCCTGCGCATGAGCATTACTAACAACATCCGCATCATGGCTTCTCGAGGTCTCCCTGATCAGCTTCCTGAGGGCCAGATCTTGATGTTCGTCAACGACAATATTGATATTGTCTGCAGTCTGGTTGAGCAAGCGGCCGAGAACCATTCTCTGAACGAGATTGACCTTCAGCTGCAACAGGCATTGGATCAGCGCCGCCAACACGCCCAGGAGAGACCAGACGAGCCGTTCGCGCAGACACCTGTTAGTCGCTGGGCAACTCTGATTCCCGATCCGTATCGTCAGGATCAGAATGGTCTCAACCGTCAACAGCTCTCTATCTACGAAGAGTTTGGCAGACAGGCACGCATTCCGGCACAGGCTCATGGCAATCAAGGGTCGCAAGACGGTCAGGGACGTCCCGCACAAGACGTGCTCTCTGACATCTATATGCCACAGCTCACACCAGCTGAGACTCCAGCGATGCCTCGCAACACACAGAATCAACGCCTGCAAGGTCATGGAGCGCAACAGGTCAACGGTTTTATCGACCCTGGGACTGTCGTCCCGCGCATCTTTGAAGTAATCCAGGAGATTCAGCAAGCAACTCGGGAAGCGCCGGAAGACAACGCTGGTGAGCTGAGCGATTCGAGCCCTGTCCGCCACCTCTATGGCCAGATTCTTGGGTTTCTGGATGCAGTTCAGCAATACGAGCTTTACGTGCCGATGCTGGCTGATCGCGTGCTGAACATTATCTTTTCCGAAGCTTCAAAGAAGCTGGAAACCGAAATTCTGGCCAGACTTCTACAGACATTCCAGCGGGCTCATAATCCCGTCAGTCGCCAGGTCATCACTGCCATCATCAACACTGAGAGCGATATCATATTCAACGCGAATGCGATCACCGCCCTCAGCTCCTTGGAGCTGCTGGAGCCTCTACACATCGATGCCTTCATGTCAAAGGCATTTAAGCAGCGCCGTATGGTCGCACTCGTGTGTTTCCGCGACGTTCTGGACGAGATGCTTCTTAGAGAGAGCGCGCTGGCACTTCGTGCTGAGATGGTGCTGTCGTACGAAGCTCTCGGCCAGTGGCTAGTAGAAGAGCCGCATAATGAGCTTGCTCGTGAAGTCATCTCGAAGTTGCAGCGACCAGCAAATCAAGTCAATGGTATGCCGAGCCCAGAATCCGAGACGAGTAAAGCAACATTGCAAGAATACATTTTCGAGGAATGGGTTGCGCTGCAGCGAAGAGGGGTACCTATCCGATCTCACCTGGCGTTCGTTCAGCAACTGCACGAGAAGAACATCATCAATGGACCAGAAGACGCATTGGGTTTCGTTCGGCACAGTCTCGAATACTCAATCATGCAGTTCAATGCCGAGAGCGGCATCCCATATGCTTCGCAGGATAAGGCTTACGTCGCCATCGATGCGTTCGCTAGGCTGGTGATGCTCATCGTTATGTACCAAGGGCCAGCTAGTGGCGAGTCGGTCAACAAGCCAAAGTCGTTGGAGGCTATGATCCGCTTGATCGTTCTCGTAATGGCCGATCATCACAACAAGCAGCGCGAACACTGGAATGGTAGAGTTTACTTCAGACTCTTCTCAAGTCTGCTCGTGGAATTGAATGACCACCGCGAGCAACTCACGGCAGAGCAGAACCAAGATGCTTTCAAGGTATTCGCAACCACTTTGCAGGTCCTCCAGCCGCGATACTTCTCTGGCTTCCTATATCACTGGCTCGCGCTATTGAGCCACCGCCTGCTGGTCCCAGCCTTCATCAGTCCGGCCGGTCGCGCTAATGGCGGATGGAACACCTATGTGAAGCTGCTCACAATTCTCTTTGACAATCTTGGCGAGCTTCTCTTGGTACCAGAAGTCTCGCCTGTTGCCATCGACTTCTATCGCGGCATCTTCAGGTTCATGATAAGCATCGAACACGACTTCCCAGAGTTCCTGGTTGAGAATCACATGCAGCTCAATGCAAGCATCCCATTACAGTGCTTGCAGCTACGCAACATCATCAACAACGCTTGTCCACGCACTCTCGCGGTCGACCAACCAGACCCGTTCACCAGTGGACTCAAGATTAACAGGCTTGAACAGGTTCGACAGGCTCCTACTGTGCACTGCGACACCAGCAAGGTACTTGAAGAAGCCACCATCAAGCCCATCGTCGACAAAGTCATCGCCATGCTTGACCTCAGCGATGAAGAATTTGGCTCCGTGCTAGCAGTAGTCGACCGAGAGGACGGCCACATCAGCAGCATTCTCATCAATGCTTTGGTCCTACACATCGGCATTCACGCAACATCGGCATCGTCTGTCTTCTCCTCCGCGGCATCACCAGCCAAGCTACTCGAGCGACTTATCAAGGAGAGCCGTGCTGAGGCCCGCTACAACATTCTCTCGGCAATGGCCAATCAAGTCCGCTTCGTCAACTCGCATACGCACTACTTCTCCACTGCTTTGCAGCACATCTTTGGCACCAGCGGGCAAGAGGTTCAGGAGCAGATTCTGCGGATTCTTTGCGAGCGCGTGCTGGTTCCAAGACCACATCCATGGGGCATCATAGTAATGTTGCTCGAGATGCTGAAGAACCCTAACTATGGTCTCTGGGATCTGCCATGGATCAAGGCATCGCCAAGCATCGAGAGCTTGCTCCTCAATCTCGCGCAAGGTCAGGAGCAGAGAGCGCAATTCGGAGATAGAAGTCCACTCGCTGGATTCTAAGCCAATACAACGGACCATGGCCGGGAGGCATGAGGAACTATCATTTTGACATCAAAAGAAGAATCATTTGGGTGTAAAAGAGAGGAAGAAGAACGAGCTGCGTCGGGCGTAGCTTCATCAGAGACTATTTGTCTTGGCCCCTTCATTTTGGCAAGGAGGGAAATTAATGACAGTCAATCATGAGGTTATGCGCCATGTAGCATCTATTGTGTAATCAGAGCGAGACAAGACACGGAAAAGCAGAGATGAAGACTATGTGTAACTGTGCAAAAAGAGAAAAGTGTAGTATTAGTGATGATGAGACTTACTTTCTCAAAAGATCGATATGCATTGGGTCGCATTGGAGTGAGAGAATATAAGTGTTTTGGGCTGAAGCCGCCTTCCTGGTTGGCCTTGACTGTTCAGTTCCAACTTCGGGTCCATCGAACTATCGGAGTATGACCAACTGCGCTTTGACCTGCCGCATGGCTAAGAGAAGATCGTCCGACACAAGATTACCCGGCTGGGAGTATGCACCAAGCCTAACGTAAGTGCCATCGTCTTGCTGGCACACTACCAATCCGCAATGCTCAAGGCCTTGCAATGATCTCATCTCATAAGAATATTCGTCGCTGTCAGTAGTTTCCAGGTGCGACTCACGCGAACTCAGACGCTCCATGGTTTTGAACGCCGCTTTGGACCGATTTGCACAAAGACACACTGGCAGAAGCGCCACATGGAGCCTTGCTACATCTTTACCAAGCCAGTGACCCATCTGTGCCGTGTCTGGCATCCAACTGGTGCATCGTGGAAGCTCTTCATACCTCGCCTTCTGGACCTTGGTGATGCTCTGCTCCCCGGGGTAACCCTCGTGAAAGAACAAGTTCCATCCACCTTCCCTTGCGAGTCGATTCCGTGGAGGAATGGTATCCAGTATTGATACAGGAATCAACCTGGCAATGCAGAGCAGATCGCTGGATGGAAACATTTCGCCCGATGGAGCGGCTGAACTTTGTTCTTGGATCAACGATACGCAGGGAGTACGATACGGCTTCGACAAATGAACGGGTTGTTTCAACGGATCATCGCTGGATGCCCAATGCCATGAGGGAGCGCGGAGCTTCTGCCTTTTGATCTGGGTCGGCCATCGCCGCTGCTTTCCATCTGATGATCTCGTCATAATCGTTGCCTTGGATGCCGTCCACAGCAAACAGTACGGCAGCAGACTGGGAATTAAACCTGGCAAATACTCGTCCCCCGCCATGTTACACATCCTCCGCGTAATCCCTTGGAATGCAGCAACTTTGTCTTGATCAGGCTTTGTCAAGGCACACTTAGTATAGGTCTCAAGACAAATCCACCACATTCGTTCTAGGTCAGAGGTCAAGCCCTTCGTGGTGCCTAGCAATCCCGGAAGAAGGCTGCGACCATCCCCTCGAGCGTGGAATTTGTACGGCAAAGGGAAAGATTCAGAAGCACATGGCAGTGTTGGACACTCCCAGTGTATGCCGACTGTCGTGAAGTGTAGCATACGAGTCGCAAGCAAGCGCTCTTGCGCGATCCAGGCGCGAGAGAACAACACATTGTCCATTAGTTCCTCGTCGAATATCGAGTACTGCAACTGCCAGAGCTCTTGTCCTTTGCTATGAGGCTTCCAGACCACAAAGTCGCTGAGGGGCAATTGATGCAATGGACCGTGCATCTGGCCGTCGATGACTGTCCGCTGTCGAGTAGCGAAGCATCCAGCATTAGCGTTATGGGCCCAGGTTGCTCCGATATTCAGCAGACCCTTTGCATAGATCTCATGCATCTGTGCAGCTTCTGACTCCCAATCATTCATGTCATCCTGGAAGATGCAGTATGAGTCGATCCAAAGGTAGTTGAAACCTACGCTTGAAGCGGTCATCATTGCATCGCGAAAAGTGGGCGCGAACTCAGTGAAGGGCAAACCGTTACGGAGCACGGCTTCAGACTGCTTCGTCAGCCTTAATGCAGAGAAGTTGCCCCAGCAATGACTAAGAGTGGCGTAAGGCACTACCACACCGTCAAGTGGACGGTCTACCAACCTGACGTGCTTGTTCTCCAAGTGCAGCAATCGCTTTGGTTGATACGAATAGTCAAACAGTAGCTGGCACTTCGTATGAGAGTGCAGACATTGCTGAAACCAGTGCTGGGCCAGATCGAGAACTTCCTGCGCTCCTGTAAAATGCTGCTTGCAGGCAAGCTCTCTTACTCTGAGCGTCTCAAGGAACTCCTGCGTGGGAGTGCCGAAAGATGTGCAAAATATCTCCTTCAGCCATCGTCGACGGGATGATTGATGTCCGTAAATATAGACCGTGAATATATGTGCGAAGCTACGGGCAGCTTCGATCATAGTGGCAAGAGGGAAATCGGAGACCAGTGGTGTCAACTGTGAGCATAAAGTGCAGCCGGCTAATAATGAAGTCTGGTAAGACGAGTAAGACTGATGATGTGGACGACGGGATCTTTCCCATAATCTCAGATGCTCTTCACGTCCCAGCCTGGGCCTCAGCTCGCGTGAACGCGTGTACCAATACGGCATCAGGCATTGCTCAAGGGCGCCATCGGAGAATATCTGTCGACAGACATCGCATAGCTTGGTCATGTTTCATCGGGTCTCGAGAATCTTGGTCGGACTGCTTCTGCATTTGCCGCTGGATATGCGATGCAATACGCGACATTCAGATCGCATGGATGAGAAGGTTTCGCAAAAGCCCTTGTGGGGCCAGAAGAGGAGGAATTTAATATTTCCGTATTGGACAGCAGGGCTCGCGGCTTCAAATAGCCCTCCGGTCTGAGAGTGAGGTTGAGACTAGGGAGCGCATTCGACATGATGGGAGAACTAAGAAGCATTGATGCCTGAAAGTCGTGGCGTTTTCATTGCATGCAGACTCAATGTGCACTAATTCCAAAATAGCAAAGATCATCCAAGGCTGTTCAACAGCAGGCCAGAAGCAGTTTAATGAGCATCAGACTGTGAGACCACAGCGATATGATAAAACGGAGAAACACACGACGAGAAATCAAACCAAACTCTCACGCTGCTTCAAGTCTTCAATACTGTGAAAGCATCCGCAAGACTCCGTAGTCCGAGGACAATGCATGATGGGAGCGCAGCACGCAAACGGGCTGGCGTAACCATGCTATGCAGCACTGGAATCTCTCGAAGTCGAGACGTCGAGCTCATGGTAGCGGTTCTTGTGATTGTGCACTCAGCCATGTGTGGTTCTAAGCTCTATGGAGCGCGTGATGCACCGTGATGTTGTAGGGAGGATCTCCAGGACAACCAAAAGTGGTTTGGTAGGCAGATGATTATAGGCCACCGTATGCCAAACTACAATCGAATCGGCAGTTGCCCATTAGCACGAAAGTCGCGTCGCCATTGACGATCGCCCTCAAGTCTCTCCTGATTCGCCTGCTCGTAGGCATCGATCTTGTCATTGTAGGCGTTGAGGTATTGAAAAGCCTTGTTGACCTCCTCAGAACTGCATGACTCAAGTTCTAGACCTTCCCTCATGTTTTGAAGTGCCTCAAACAATCCTTCAGCATTATCACGCCAGTGCTCTAATGCATCTTGACGTCTTGCTTCGTCGTTGAAAATGGTGTTCTCGAAGAAGCCGGTAGCATCCATCGACTGAATCTTGTCGTCTTCGCCAAGAGTCGCGAAGGTATAATGCAGTCGACGAATGGTCGCTGGCCTGCCATACTCCCCTTCGGGATCTGCTTCAGCGGTCGCCAGAAAAGTCCACTGTCCCTTCTCCAGCTTGAATGACTTAGGTGTGTGCTCATGATCAAGCCAATTGAAGCGTCGGTATTCCTCGTACATCTCGGCGGGGATAGGCTGAGTTGGTAGAACGTGGTCGAAATCAAGTCCAGCAAATTGCTTTGCGAGACCTTGCATCTCAGCTGCGAGGATTTCTCTTGAGTTACGATGCAGTCTCTGGATAGTCAACCACGCCAGGATCATTAGAAGGTTTTGTGCGCGCTCTGGTGATATCAAGCAGTCTCGAAGGGGCAAGATCATTGGTCTCGTGTCGTGAATGTAATCTTCGAGATCCCAGACATCGTTTCCTGGTATCAGTCTTGCCCAGTCGATGCTTCCATCCTCAGTACGAAGTGTGTCTGCAGATGCTTCACGACTACAGTGGCGAAGATAAATCATCTGCGTCACTGGGAAGCCGCCATCAGCGTTATTTGGGAATTGAGTAGGCGGGATGTTTGGTAGTAGATGACCTCGCTGGCCGATAAGCTCCAGCGACCGCTTGTACAGGGCAGAGCAAGTGAAGTGGGTGATCGAGCTTCCTGAAATAATGGAGAACAGCTTGCGGAGGGATATGCCAGGTGTCTCGCCAAGGTTCAGGACTGTTGGCTTGAAAGTCTCGATAATGTTCTTCAGTTCAGCTTTGCTTGGAGCCTTGAGGGTGGGCATGCAGAGCGCTCTACCTTTGGTGTCGACATTGGCCCAGGCCACATCGATAATGCGCTGTACCTCAGCCAAGGACATCTGGAAGAGGCTCAGGTCAATCTTCATTTGGCCTTTCAACGCCCTGCCTAACAGCTCAGGACCAAATTGCGAATTCGCCAGACCAGGATCTGAGCGAAGGCGACCCAATAGGGCTGGTTGAAATTCAGCGATGAGCTCAGCCTCTTTCATCCAGTCCAAGGTATCGCTGTCGAAAGCGACGTCCAACAATTTGGACAGAGAGCGATCTTTCAAGCTCAGCTTGCTCAGATCAGGATCTGGATCTCTGACCTCAGGTCTGATGCGGTGTAGCTTTGACTTAAAATTTCGTCCTGGCCAAGTACTCCTAACAGCACTCAGTGCGACGTTGCCATATCCTTTCTCCAGCTCAGTGTTGGCTGTGGTCATGCCGTAGTTGGCCAAGTAGCCTCCTGAGTCCAGCAATACGTTCTTCCCAGGAAACATGAATCCATATCTTGGCTTGCTCGGCTCGCTGATGTCGATGATAGTCAGGCCATCGTCGTTGTACATGGTGTCGCTGTCATAGTCCCAGTTGATCGGCATCAAGAGAGCTACAGGACAGGTACCACCGGCTTCCTGCTCGAGAGTGGAGTGCGTGGAGCTCACAAAGAGGCAAGTCGCAATAAAAGGAAACATTGCTTCATTTGCTCTTGTCGGGAAGCGTTGTCAGCACTGAAAATCATCAATGGGCCCACGCACACTCACCTTCTTCGCATCAACCCAGATGTCAGTGTCCCAATCAAGTGTAGCTGCTTTGCGTAGCTCTCGTCGAACTCCAGGAAGATTTGTCTCCTTGCTGAATCCTTGCAAGATGAGCAGACACTGGCCAACAGCATATCGCTCCCAGAGCCAGTTGTGGTAGACCGAGGCCAACACACGATAACGTGTGCCCACTCGAGCGATTACGTATAGCTGATGACGCTGACCCATCGCGACCAGTCACAGTCGACCTGTCTCGAGGAAAGTGCAGAGAGAAGTGGGAGTCAAAGGTCTTGCTCAGTGTTCAAAGTATGCTCAGCGGTGTTTGGTGCGGTCCACTCTTTGACCAGGGTAGCTGCAGACTGCCGGCGGGCATGTTTCATACCTATCACAAGTCAATAAAGAAAGACAGAGACAACGGAAAGGGGCCCTGATCAGGTACACAGTGATTAGCAAGATATCCAGGGACAATGTCAGACCACGACCAGTGCTGATGCTAATCGCACAGTGCCATGACGGTCGAGTGCGTGTATCAGGACCAGTTCTCGCAATTGTGTGTGGAATGTGTCGTACCTTGAGGGATACCTAGAAGTTCCCTTTCCTTCCGTTCAAGTAATGACGGTCTTCTGGGTCCGCCCTAGATGTATCCGGACCAAGCGCACCATCCTTTCCCAGAAGTCCCGCTCCTGCTCTTGTCGCATCCATCTCAGTCAAACCCTCGCTTTCCAGCCATACCGCTCTCGATAAGATTTCCATACACAGCACTCCGAAGATCGTCGCTTTCCTCCAGGATTCTTTGTAGAGACGAGCCTTGCTCTTTGGCAATTTTCCAGAAATACTCAGTGATATGCTCAATGACAAAGCTACCCAGATCTTGTTCTGTGCCGTTCTCTGGGGCTGGCATATCGGAGATGATACGCGCAACAATGCATATACCAAGACTGTCAAGCGGATAGAGGGTCTTCAGCTTGTCATATATGACTTCTTGCATCTCTTCGAATTGGACCTTGCTCGCGGCAATGAAGGCACAGACGAGCTGCTCGGCCCATCTGGTCTTCTGCTTTGGCCTGCTGTCTTCTTTGGAAATACGTGGGGTGTCGTCTGGCGCGTTGATGTACTTCGGACCAACGTCTCTGGTCTTCATGTAACGGACGATCTGGTCAAAGTCCTTTGGAGACAATTTCCTCTCGATAGCACGTTCGTTGGTCGATAGGTCAATGAGTGAGCCCCCGGAAAGACTGTTCTTCTCTTGCAAGGCGAGCAGGTAGTCGCAGCCTCGAAGGTATTTCTGGTGGAGGACATATGACATCCTGGCGTGCCCAACCAGGATTTGGCAGCTCTCTTCGCTGTTCAGAGTCAGCATTCCATCAGAAAGTTGGTCTATACGAAGGACTCACCCCGAAACAGACCCGTCTGACACATCATCTTCAGAGTCAGTGTGATCATTGATCTCGATCACTTCGTTCTTTTTGCCGCACGCCCCCGCTGAGTCATGTCTCGGAGGAGGCGAGGAGTTTGGGATGATGTAACAATCGCTGTTCTCCCGCTGAGACGGCCCGTCAAGGTCGATGACAGAAGACGAGCTGTCGGACTTGCTGTACCGAGCCCGCTTGCGCTTCTTGCCATTTGCCATCTGCTTCTCGATCTTACGAGCTGCCGACTTCTGTAGAATGAAATTATTCCAGTACACATTCTCCTTCATCATAGGAGCATCGCGTCCAAAGGCGATTTGGCGGAGCTTTGCGGTCTTTGTTTGCTCGTCATCGTCAGGCCGTAGATCTTCTGGAGAGAACATTGGCATGCCGTTGAGGTAGTCAGAACTGGGCACGTATTCATCGAGCGAAATTTCGTTGACCCAAATGCTTGAAGTTGTTAGCAAGAGTCGCAGCACCAAATTGCGAATGCACTTACTACTTATGCTTTCCAAGTAAGATTGCTGGTCGTGAGCTTTTGTCGCTTGGGCGTGTCTTGATGAATGCCTCTGGAGGCTCTTTCTCGTCGCAGAGCACTACTGGCCACTTCTGCTGGTTATAGCGAGCAACCCAAGTGCTCCCGACAGCTTTGTGGTTGTGATCAGGTTGCTCAATGCTCTGGACTGCGGTATCTGCGTCCATTTTTGCGATGAGATCTTGCAGATGCCGAGGAAGCTGGTAGGCGTTTGGCCACAGTGATCGCGATCTGCGACACAAATTGGTTAACGAAGCTCACTAAACGATTCTCGACTGCAGTCCTTTCGTGGCGCGGCAATATCTTCGAAGAGGTAGTCCAAATGTATAGGTTGGTGATGAGGGCACAGATGGTGTTGGCAGATACCTGGGGTTCAAGATTGAGATGTAAGACATCAGACTTGCTCGAAATTTGAAGTAGTGTTCTGCTTGTGGAGTGGAGCACCTGCATAAGTGAGGGTGTCGCTTCAATTGTCACATGCAAAGTCGTCTTCCACTTCGCATTGCTGATCCGACTGAGCAATACAAGTAGATTTTCGCAGTGGTATAAGGATGCATCCAAAGCCGGGTGCACGTAGATGGTGTCTGGCAGGATCAGCAGAGTCGTGGGCTTGTTTGCGTGTTTCGTAAGCAGGATAAATCAAGTATATCAGAGGACATTGCAAAAGATGAGCGCTTCACTTTAAGGCTTCTTGGTACAGATAGCTCGCCATCGAAGTGAGCTGCTCAGGTCCATCATGGCCGGCAGAGCGCTCCAAGAATTGTTCGCCATCGCGCGCCATACTTCCTTGAATATCAGTCTGCAGTGCGGAGACACCATGAAATGATCGATATTGATCTACAAGGGAAAGAGGCTGTGGAGGGAAGCATGAGAAGTTAAGAAGTCTTCATTGCACCAGGGGTCAAGTTTAAAGTTCAGGCAAGTCCAGCCGAGTGAACAGTGGACACCTCTCACAAGCTTCACACGTCAAGCTGTCCTATACCAATACCAATAGTTCTTGCGACAACTACATTCGTTTGGTCGGAACAATAGCGCACACGTCCGCCTCACAACCATCATCACAACCGATACGAATCCTCCAGCGACCACCGCCAACATGCTCGGCTCCCTCTCCAACATGCAACCGCGCCAATTGGCAGCGCAAGTCCTCAACTTCGCCCTGGTGCTAAGTACAGCCTTCATGCTCTGGAAAGGCTTATCCGTCGTCACAAACTCCTCTTCACCAATCGTCGTCGTCCTATCCGGAAGCATGGAACCCGCTTTCCAAAGAGGTGATCTTCTGTTTCTATGGAATCGAGGAATTGAAACACAAGTCGGGGAAGTTGTGGTGTACAGTGTGAAAGGAAAGGATATCCCGATCGTGCATAGGGTTATAAGGAGGTTTGGTGGGGGAGGGTGAGTTTACACGCAGAGCAGCTTGGAAAGAAATATGGAATGCTGACAAAAGGATTGTAGCTCTGCGCCGCTGCAACTCCTAACCAAAGGCGACAACAACGCAGCCGACGACACCGAACTCTACGCTCGAGGACAATCCTATCTCGATCGCTCGAAAGATGTGATTGGTAGCGTATTCGCATACGTGCCTTTCGTGGGATACGTGACGATTCTGCTAAGCGAATACCCTTGGTTGAAGACGGTGATGCTGGTGTTCATGGCTGCAACGGTAGTCTTGCAGAGGGAATAGCAAATATTGACGATACTGAGGATGCCGACGCGGGTGATTTGAGAGCGATCCCAGAACTCAACCTTCAACGGCATCAGGAATCTCGAGCTTTTCTTGCGTTCAAGCGACGGCGTTCAGGGCTGAATATCAAAATTCTGTTCTTATCGGAAATCAGATTGCATTCATTTCTATATCCTCCTCGGAGCCCCTCGAGCGATTTCACGGCGGTCAGCCGCTCTACCGACCTTCATTGGAATCACAGTCGCAAGCGCTCTTCCATCAACCCTGTCTCAGAGCCGCAGAGCACTCCACCCTTCCCATATGACCCTCACTTACCTTCCTCCTTCCTCAACCTCCCCCTAACATTCATCAACGCCCTCCCCAATCTATTCTCTCCCCAATCCTTCCTATTTCCCCCAGCATCCTCTTTTCCGTACCCAATCCCCCAAATCCTATCACTAGGACTAGCCTCAACCAATTCCCTCTCTCCAGTCTCCAAAAGCATCCTTTTCAAATCCTCATCATGCGAAAATTTATGAAAATTCCCCTCCTCCACGATTCGGGACTTATCTAAAACAAATCAGCACAATACCCCTTCACTTCATTGATCCTCGCTCACGCTCGTCCCACTTTCCCCGATCAAACCCCTTCGCTAACCGACCGAGTCTTTGATGTTCGCTGGGGACTGTGGTTTCTGTCATCTTTTGGGCAGTTTCGTGATCGCCGAATAAACGGGCTTTTTCAATCATCATCCACATTTCTGCTGTTTGATATGTGATTCCGTTAACCGTGAAGGGAGAAGTGTACCATTGGGACATAAAGCCGTAAGGTTCTTCGAATTCGCGCCAGAAGTAGAGGGGAGCTTCTTGATCTTGTGCCATGTCTGTTCGTGAGAGCAGATCTCGTTGAGTTGGACGTGATGGGAAGCAGTGAGGCTTCAGTAAAACGATACACTGCAAATTCCTTACGCTGTACAGTAACGCCCTGCAGCCTATGTTCGAGAAAGAATGAACATCAATCAGAATATGCACAGCACAAGCCTATCCCAACTCCCATCGTTAATGTGTCCGATCCAATCTCAAGTTCGTCATCGTAGCGTGCGAGATCGTCTCAGCCCCGCACCTCCACCACACATCTGTCCTACAGGTTTCCCTTGATGCTCCTAACATGCTTTCAAATAATTGCTCGGTACGAGACCAAGGACACCAGGTTTGCCAGTGACTTCAGCTTCCCACCATCCGTCGTCTTGATGCCGGATCACAGCAAGAATGTCGCCTTTCGCGAAAGACAATTCCTCTGGAATGGCGGCTTGGTACATGTACATTGCGCGGGCTACAATATCATTAGCGACGATTTGGAAGAGGTGACTTGATGATATTGACTTACCATAATGCAATATCGGACGACCATCTTTGGTGACTTGTCTTTGTGTTCCTTGGCTTTGGCTTCGTACTCGGGCAGACACCTGGTTGTTGCCATACCCACTACCTTCTGGGTAGTACTGGCTTTGAGGCCGACCACCACGCTGAGAGCCGTATGGATCACCGCCAGAAGGAGCCAGGACCATCGCGCCGCCTGCGGTGTCTGAACCACGGCTGCTTGGCGGTCGACTGTTAGCCATACC
This sequence comes from Pseudocercospora pini-densiflorae CBS 125139, assembly GCA_000504365.2. Classification (NCBI taxonomy): domain Eukaryota; kingdom Fungi; phylum Ascomycota; class Dothideomycetes; order Mycosphaerellales; family Mycosphaerellaceae; genus Pseudocercospora; species Pseudocercospora pini-densiflorae. The sequence continues at coordinate 88,081 of AWYD02004545.1, read as the reverse complement.
TCCACTAGTCGCAGGTCTGCTGTATGCTGGGTTGGGAGATGTTGCTCGCGGGACTTGATATCCGGGTGAGCCTCCTCGAGCAGCATATCCGCCATAGTTTGGCTGTGGCTTGACTGGACTAGAAGATTGTGCACGAGGTCTTGCTGCAGCAGAAGGAGCACTGCCGTATGGGTTAGGAGATGCTGCTCGGTATGCAGGTTGGCCGCCATTGTGGAGAGGCCGAGGGCTCGTCGCTCGTGGAGGTTGCGGAGAGGCAGCACGCGGTGGTTCTTGCCTACCCATAGAGCTGCCGGGCCGGGATGGTCCGCCTGTGTTGAACATGTTCCGCTTCTGCGATACATACTGCTCGGCAGTCTTTTGCATTTCACGCTTCGTATGAGCTGGTGGAGGTGCGCCAAGTCTGCTCACTGGAGGATCATACGCAGGCGGAGGCGTGCTTCTATTGCCATTGCCCGCAAACGGAGTAGGCACAGCACCAGCTGGCGTGGACCGGCCTGTGGGAACTCCTGGTGCTGGTGTCGACATGCCATAGTGGCGATCGGCCGATTCTCGAGTGGATGCCTGCTTTGTCACTCCCTTCAATTCAGCAAGGGCTTGCGCGATTGGGTCCAAATCATCGGCAGCTGGACTCTTAGAGGCCTGCTTTTTGGATGGATGTGTGACCTCGAATGTGCTGTTGCCGATGCCTAGTTGATAGTCTGCTCGCGGATCTACATCAGGATCTGGGCTCACAGACGGCTGCTTGTTCCAGGTGCTGGCTCGACCAGCGGTTCCAAATGGCTTGATAGGGCTGGTGTTAGCACTCTCTGCCTTGCGCATAGTTGCTGGTGTCCAGGTATTCCTTCCAGTTGGTGTGGCAGCAGCAGATTGTGGCTCCTCTTTACGCTTGGTACTTGCGCGGCGTTTGAAGGGACTGTTGAAGAAGCCACTCTTTTTCTTTTGGATCGTCTTCTCATCTGGACCTGAAGAGACACCCGACATGCTCGAGACACCGGAGATGTTAGATCCATTGTAGCCTTTGATCGGAGATGCAGCACCACTGGTTGGCTCCATGCTGGAAAATGAAGTCGGCGCCGAGTAGTCGCTGTGCTCCAGACTGTCGCGACTGCCTGGTCTGACCGGTGATGGTATAGAGCTGCGCTCAGATGGCGGCCCAATCCTGCAGAATTGAGTCATGCCATCTGTCGGATATGGGTTGTGTGGGATCTGTGGCGCATCTGAGTACGGATTACTGGGAGCTGAAGAAACTCCGCTCCCTGCCAACGGCGGCGGCATAGCACCAGCAGCACTTCCATGAGAGCTCCGAGCTTGCGACGTGAAAGAGTCGTCCGCTTGAATCGAAGTCGCGCGATTCTTCGGAATGCCCATCTCTTCTCGCAGGCTTGAGTCCGGATCATGGTGTGATTCGAAAGTGCTTGGCTGGGGCGAAGAAGTTCTGTACGTTGGATTCAGAGTTCTTTGGAACTGCGCGACCGAGTAGTTTCCATCGTCGGACTCGTGGTTTGAAACACCATCATCAATGTCTCCTCGGCAGAAGTTGATGTACTTTGGTGGGTCTGGTATCTCTTGTCCAGTTCCGGAATCTTTGATGAATGTGCTGATGTCCTTTTCGACCTCACAGTCTTCGAGCGAAAGTCTTATCTTCTCACAAGACTGGTCATCGCTGACGCAGACCGTAGATGCGATGTTGGCAAAACTCCAGAGACTGCTCTTGAAGTAGTCCAATCGCTCTTCTTCGAGATCCTGGAACTTGTCGCATGCGGCTTTCCATTCCCGATTCCACCTGCCAGTTGTCTCTTCCAGTATCTTGACCGCAGTTTCGTACTCGCTGCTATTACTTGACATCTGTATCTGGGTCTTCTCCAGCTTAGCCTTGTTCTTGCGCTCTTCCTGTCCCATGACCATATGGCCTTGGGCGAGGTAGCCCTTGATCTTAAGGCAGTCTTGCTCGAATCGATCTCGTGTCTTGTTGACTTGTGCGGTCTGCTGGTTCTTTGTCTTCAGAAGCTTCTCGATTCCATTCTGTACAATCTTTCTTCGCTCATTAATTCCGCCGGTGAATGCGGTCAGCGGTTCCTCCAATTCACCTCGCATTTGATGCGCAATGTGCTGATGTGCCCTCCCCATCGACTCGACTTCGCCTCTCACAACATCCAGAGACATACGTAGCGTTCCAGCTTCTGACGAGCCCAATGGCTTCCTGGCCAGCGCAAGCAGCTTCTTCGCATAATCCTCTTCGAGTGCAGCGCGTGCATGGTAGAAGTCCTTCAATTCGTTGCCCGTCACTTTGGCACTGTGCATGCGGTCAAGCAGAGGGCCGACGCCAGCGTCATCTTTGCCCCAGAAGTTGTTCGCAACTATCCTCTCTCGTTAGTACATAATCACAGCTGTGACTTGACTGTCTATAGCATACACGAAAGCGAGACGGATGGCCCATCTGAGCCGTTCGCCCTGCCGGGCATCTTTGCGAGGTGTGGATCGATATGATATGGAGACTTTGTATTATCTTGCAACGAAAGCTATGCGGACGCGATGATGCTGCACTGCAATAGTGGTATTATTACTGTGGTAGAGGTCGTTTGCGATGCGTTGGCCGCGGCTCTTCTCGTTCTGGGGAGAGCTGAGGGCCGAGAGCAACAAAGGCGTCATCAGCCGACATCCCGGTTGCGAGGGACAACGAGTGAGTTGGCGCTTACACGAACATCTCACGCGTTCACGACAGCAAAGTACAATGTCCATCATATTATCATACTTTTTCAAAGAGTTGCACGCGCTTTGCGACATCCTGAAGACGCTGCGGTCTCTTTCCGATGCCATGTCCATGTTCGACGGAGAAACGCAATCACTCCTCGGCCAGCACAACCCATGCCAAGCTTTTAGCATCCTCGTACCCTACTAACAGCCAGACGACATGTTTGCTACTTGAACATCTGCTAAAGAAGATGTGCCTGCACCTACATGCTCGACAACGATCATCGGAGCCACGTTTGAGCACGGATCTTGGGTTGCCTTCGTTTGCGACGTGAGTCAAGCAAAAGCCACCGAGGAGAAAGTCCTGCGCCCTGAGGAGAGGAGACTATTCCCGATAACAAGTCGAGCGCGATGACCACTTATATCCGGCGACAATGGCACTGCCCTGGATCCGAGGCTTAATAGTTGTCTTGGGAGATTTATCGTGTACTCATCGGCCATTTCCAGCTTCGACGCCATATGTGACTGGCGTGGCTATGGGCGGCCTCAAGCGGGCTGAGCCTCCAGCCATGAAGGGCGCAGCGACATTTCCGCACTACTGCAATGCGGTGCAGGTTGTTGGTCCGCATGTGTCACTAACTCACTGCTGGAATAGATACGAAACATGATAGTCTTCTTCGCAAACACAGTGTTACTGTTGACCAAGATAGCGAATGAGGTGGCACAAACTCTGCCAAGACATGCCCCATCTGGACCAACTGCTTGCTTACCTTTCACAGGCTTTCTATCTGGCGCAGCGAGATCATTCATTGGTACCGGTGATGGCATTCGCTGGGGTCACGCGGGGCGCAACTGGTCCTGCCTCCGCATGATAGCGTGTGGGCCTATCCCACACAGCCTGACTCCGCCAGTAAGCTTTTGACCAGCGTTCACAGTGTTCTCTCGCCTTTAAGCTTCTTCTAGCGGAATCCTATCGGACTTCTCTCACGATTGGCCTCAGGTCAGATGTCTTTCTTCTTCGCTTGCGGTGACGGCGGCCCAGTCTGCGGGAAGGCTATACACCTCCGCCAGCCCTGTCAGTGCCCTTGTCACTCGAGACTTACATACACGGACGACTTTGTCCCCCTTCATGCATTTCCTGTGCATGCAAGACATAATCGAATTCGTTCCAAGCCGGCTGCTCCCAGACAGCCGCCGATATCCAGAGAGGTCGCGACCGCCATGAAGAAGCTGAAGTCGCCGTTCAGCGGCAGGCCAAAGCCGGCCGTTGAGGACCATGTTGAACCCCTACAATACCATGCCATCGATCATCTGGTGTCGAAGAAATCAGCTGCGAAACTACGTAGAGCCGTAAAAGAAAGCTCGTCTGTCAATCAGCGGAACTTTGAAGGAGAATTGGAGATTGCGATGGAACCGCCCTTCATTCGTCCTGCGAAGCGAGTAGATTCTGGGGTCTCTTCATCTGCTGACTCTCAGGGAAAGGTGGAAATGATCCGGGTGCCTTATGGCATGTACGGTTTTCGAGAAGTTCCAAAATCGAGCATTACAAAGGCGACTGTGAAACCGGTTGCTGCAGGACATACGGAAAACAAGGAAGCCATCAAAAAGCAATCCATTTTTGGAGCTTTCAAGAAGAAGCACGCCACTAGACCGGTTGACAACTTCACCATGTGGCACAAGTCGAAGGACAACGTGACAAGAACATCAGATGGCACCAGCTACTACACTGCGAACGAGGGTCCCGATGAAGGCAATTCTAGATCATCAAGCCAGCTTGTCGAGGTCGATGCTGACCCGTATGAAGATGCAATCAGCGTACGGCAGAGTTGGGCAGCATATCCTAAGATTGTGAAAAGCTCGACAGGAAAGGGAAAGCAGCCAGTCCTACCTCGACCGCGCTTCAGAGACCAGGATGTGAATAACCTCTATGAGGCGCGAGCACGTGGAAGCAGTTCTAACAGCCTTGCTCTTGTTGACAGCGGCGTTGTCATGAGCGATGATGAGAGAGCTAAGCAGGTCAGCCTGAGTTGCGAGATCTTGGCAGTGACAGCTGTTGCTGTTCCTGCTGAAGGCGAAGCGGGGCCCTCGATGACACAGCCAGTACCAGACGAAAAGCATGATGACTGGATTCAAATGGATCAAGTTCTCGCGAAAGAAGCCGCACTACGTTCAGAGATGGAGAGACTCCAACGCCACTGGGCAGATGCACTTAGCCGCCTTGAAGCACAGAAAGAAGCAGTTCTCGAGCGACAACGACAAGAAGAGGAGGATCGTCAACGAGCACTCGAAATTCAACTCGAAGAGGAACGTGTTCGCGCCGCAGAACTCCAAGCGGAAGAAGAACGAATCGCAGCCGAACTCGCTCGCATGCGCGAATGCGTCTGTTGCGGCGATTCCAAGAATCCGATAGACTTCAGCTCCATGCCCGCCACCGAAACCTGCGAACACGACAGCCTCACCTGCAAAGAATGCATGGAAGCCTGGCTCTCGTCAGAATTCGACACCAAAGGCGCAGAATCCATAAAATGTCCCGAATGCCCATCCCAACTCAGCTACGAAGACATGCAACGTCTCGCCAGTGAAGACACCTTTCAAAAATACGAAAAGATCCTCACGCGAAACGCTCTAGCCAGCCTCCCCGAATTCTCCTGGTGTCTAGCCTCAGGCTGCACATCCGGGCAACTCAACGCCGAAAACGCAAATTTCATGGACTGCGTCTCCTGCGGCTACAAACAATGCTTAACTCATAAATGTCCCTGGCACGTAGGCGAAACTTGCGACCAGTTTACTTACCGTACATCCGGACAAAAAGCCAAAGATGAAGAAGCTGCTACAGAAGCTATGCTCGATACTGTCAGTAAGCTGTGCCCAGGTCCGAAGGGTAAGGCTTGTGGATGGAGGATTCAGAAAATTGATGGGTGTGATCATATGACTTGTCGAAGGTGTAAGCATGAGTTTTGTTGGGAGTGTTTGGCTTCTCATAGAGAGATTAAGGATGTGGGGAATACGGCGCATAAGGAGTGGTGTAAATTCCATTCGAGAAATTTGGATGTTGCTTGGCCTTTTAATGCGCATGCTTAAAAGGGGGACGGAGGGGATGGTACACCAACGTGGCATTCTGGATCTTTAATGAACCCTGTAGAAGCTTTCTATGCTGCATACGAATTACGCAACTCAGCTCGATTTATCACTTTGACCAGTGTTTCCCCGTCTGGGCCAGTCTACGTCAGCCCGGGTTTGAACTGTTGATAATGAGCGTTTCTCTTGTCTTCTGATCGATTTTACCAAGCCTTCTCCCACCAAGACGGTTTCTCACGAACGCGACTTGGTTGACCCCAGCCACCAGGTGATGGTGGCGAAGGTACCACATTGAAGCAGTCGATGTCCGGTCCACCCCATGGCAGCGTGCCATTCAACCACGGCTCGAAGTGTGCACAGCGACAGAATCCTGCTTCCTCTCCACCATCTTTGACGCAATCAAGACACAGGCCAAGGAGGACGTCGCGAACGTTCTCCGCTGCAGCTTTGACATCGTCCTGCTGCACGATGTGCATGTCCAGAGTATTGCTGGAAGGCTCATGTGGACATGAGGGACGATGATGCCAGCTGGCTTTCTCGCCATTGATGGACTTCCATACCCAGTCAGGAGGATCCGACTGTGGTGATTCCCGTGGCGAAGGGCCACTCCAGCCAGCCAGGCCAAAGGATGGGCTATACGCCGGATCGGTCAGCTCGGCTATCAAGGAGCCTCTGCGAGAACGGCTGGATCTCGGAGCAGTGGCCGGCTCGCAATATTCAGGGCTCTTAAAGTTCTTGCGAGTCAGTGCAGAACAGTTGCAGTACATCTCAGTCATGACCATGATGGGAACTCGAACCTGCTCGAGTTGAGCCAGCAGCTTCGAGAGAGTGCTGGACTTGCTGTTATAGTCAAGCGGGAGGAGCTTGATCATCGAGTTCATGAAGGGCGTGATCAAGTGCTGTTTGTCGGTCCAGGACGCGTTGCGGCAGAAATCCTGGACGAGAACAGTGATGTGATGTGTGAGGACATTCTGAGCGGCTCGAAGTTGTGCGCTGAGCGTTGTGATGGCGGCCGCCGGGATGAAGTCGTGGCACTTGGAGCTGAAAGACTGCGGATCAATCTTGTTCGAGTGCAAGACAAGTGTCTTGGTGATCTCGCGAAAGAACCCTGGCTGATCGAGAATGTACGCCGCGACAGCTAAATCGAAGGCTTCTGTACTGCAGTGACCAAAAAAGGCCGGAGTCGCTTCACGTCTGAACTTGTCGAAGAGTCCTTTGACTGGCCATCGGAGTGCTGCAACGCAGTCATATTTCTGGAGTCAATGCTTAGTGTTGCTCTCTGTATGGATCAGCTGGAGGACGACTTACATCCGCGAGGATAGCTAGTGATAGCATGTTCACGACAGGCAACGCTGCGTCGATGTGTTCTGGGACTTTGTGATGAAGCAAGCGACACAAGAGGTCAACAGTGTACGGGTCCTCTTCCAGTCGGATCTCTCTTGGTCCCTCGCCTGCAGAGCTTTGTCCTTCAGCAAAGTTGTTGCTGAACAGCGCGCGGAAGACGGGCGACACCATAGAGAGGATGCAAGACGAGACCTGAATCTTCCTTGTCGGGTGGTGCTTGTCGTCTGCGACCAAGATGATGTCGCCGAAAGGGCAGATCGGATCGACGGGCGGATCGAACATGCTCTCGAGCGCAGGAAACTCGTCTCCAAGAGACGAAACTGAGTCGGTGTCAGTGGCGGTGCCCATCGTCCAGCCACCGGCGTTGGTCGCCATTGCGTTCGCGTCTGCTTCTGTATTGAGTCGTTTATGGAGATTGTGTGGTGTCGGTGGGTGCGACGGCTTTGCGAGAAATAAGTCGTTGTCAAGCTTGAAACGCTAATCGCCGCATCAAGTCGCGAAGCTTTTGCTGCACGGACGCGAAGTGAGGATTCGAGTCTTAGCACAAGCCAATCATGGGAGAATTGCGTCGCACTTTCGGCGCTTCGAGACTGATGCTTCATTGAAAGCCTTCTAGTAAAATGTCGCTCATTCCAATTACGCAGTTTCGTAGCCTCATCAAGTCGTAATCAATACCATAGCAAGTAATCCCACCACCCCCACAACCGCCGAGGCACTCCCGTGCATACCAGTTCTCTTTCCGTATCTGCAGCTAGTAATTTCTCGTCTTCTCCAGAGATACTCTTCTGATCTCGAGCTGAAACGCCAGAGGCAGATTTCACGAAGTCCCAGTACATGACTGCCCAGCCTTCACTTCTGGTCCAGAACACTTTGTCGAACGTGCTTGCATCGACGCTTGCAGTTCTGAGGAACCAAAGATAGCTTTTAAGCGCGCGACGAACGTCATTCAGTCGACAGTCTCTCCATTGATTCTGGCGCGTCCAAGATCGAGTGCTGTGCCATTGGTGTCCAACATGTCTGAGGTTGCCAAGATCGCCCAGTAGCCAGTCTAGCGAGTCTTTCATAAAGAAGTTATCGGGCTTGACATCGTCGTGGCAGAAGCCGAGCCTGTGTAAATGCTCCAGACTGCGAAGCGCACGATCGAGTGCTGGTCTGTAGTATTCGTCGAGCTGGGTAGCTGATACACGTGAGGTGGTTCCTTCGCGCTTAGCAAATGATTCCAGCGTTCCATTGCTGAGGAAAGGACTGATCATTGTCCAAGAATGGCCCAAATCCTCAGTCTGCAAGACAAAATAGTCATACACCGGCACAAAGCCAGAGAGGTGGCTGGACAGTATGATGCCTGCTTCGATTTCTGAGGGCCATGTGGTTGCGACGCCTTCGAATTCTTCTGCGAGTATCGCCGGAAGTGGGTTTCTTGCGATTGCCGTGAAAGTCTTCGCTACCACGACTTCGCCAGATTCCAGATCAGCGTACAGAGCGACAGAGCCCTCCTGTCCATGACCGAGCTCTCGCAAGTAGGTGTATCTTTCATCGATCTGAGGTCCCTGAGTGTACCTCACAGGCTGCTCTGGAGGCTGCAAAGCAAGCGTCTCGTTACTGCCGAAATGCAGAATTGAGAAGTCCGTTGGATATTGTTTCACATGTTGGTCATGTGCGTCGCTGATGCCGCGCAAGAGCCCGATGCATGCGCAGCATAAGGTGACAAACAGAGGTATATGTGCCCATCGTGGCACTCGGCGCCAAAGCCGTCGCCAAGACCCTATCCTGTTGCTGTATGCACCCCTTTGGAACGTGTCGTAGTCCTGCATTCGACAAGCAGTGTCGAAAGCGTTGTGGGTATGTTTGATTGAAGTGTTGCTGCTAATTGAAGATAAGATAATCTGCAAACAAAGGAATGCAGTTCCAGCAAGTCAAAAACAATGCGACAACAGTTCCATCGTCAATGGCGTTTCTGCTGCTGTGGCTGTGGCATTTGGCACAGAGTTTCACGCGGCCTTCACCAGTTTCCTTGCTTGGGAGGAACGATATGCCGCCCTTCCAAGAGAAATAGCGAGTTAGCTTTCTACCGCTCCTACTTGCAGTGCTTGGCAAGCCATGGGCGGCGAACATCTACCGAATAAGCTTTAAGAGTGACATACCAGCCAAATCTGGCTATTTCAGCTTGATGCAAAATGTATTGCTGTTGATCCGGCTCGAATCGCTCGCGTGTCGCGAGGCTTAGAAAGTAAAGTCGCAATTGCCGCATGTGTGAACAGGCTGTGCGGCACGCGTTGTGGTCCTCGCCACTGCCAATGTTTCCTGATCTCTACCGCACCTGATCGACAGAGTGCATCGCAATTCCGGCTTGGGAAGCTGTGCCACGGGAATGCGACAGACCAAGTTGCATTGCCTTCAGTCCCAAGCCTGCTGTAGTCCTCTCGAAGCGCCAAGTCAATCAAGCTACTTCCAGTGCTGAACGATTTCTCCAGTCTGTTATGCTATTTCTTCGTGCCATAGCAAAGCACGAAAGGGAACTGCATGGTCTCACCCAGATTGCTAAACTCCTGGGCTGTCTTTGCACCATATTCTTTCCCAAACTCTCCATCGTACTTTTCCACGGTCTTGTCCATAGTCCAGTGGGCTCGTACATCGACATTCTGGAAACCAACACTCTTCATCAACTCCGTCATTTCTTTCGCGTTGATACCATGTCTCGCAACCCCGTCCATTTTGCTCGTAGGGTGGAACCGCTTGGATTCTGCGGATATATTTTCAAAGTCCGTGAGCATCACAAAGCCTCCAGTTGCAAGGCATCCGTGCATGGTCTCGAGCACGGATTTAAGATCTGGAATGTGATGGAGCACAAGATGGCTCGTGATGAGGTCAAACTTTTGTCTTTCATTCCCAGTCGCTGCTGATGGCAGCGCCGAGTCTTCTGGGTCTTCCAGCAGGAGTGCTAGAGGAACAATCTTGTCACCTACCTCCTTGTCCATGTCGACCTTCGTCTTCAGCACGTTGATCATGCCTTCGGCTGCATCAACAGCAACTATCCTCTTCACTCTGTCATCTCTCGCGAGCAGGAAGGATAGAATCCCAGTGCCGCATCCAATTTCCAGAACTTGAAATCCATTCTCTGGCGTCTGCAGCGTGTCTAAACGCGTTCTGATCGCTTTCGCCGCCCCTGCTGACGCTTCGTGGACGAACGGCCTTGAGTCCCAAGAGAGAGCTTCGGCGTTGAAGCGGGCGTTGTTGCCAGAATGTAAGTTCGCAACGGCGGAGGCCATCTTGGAATCGAGGAGATCACTGCGAGGAAGCGTAGTCTACGTGCTTTGAAAGGTCGAAGTGTTACATTGTATCTAGTACAAGACGCACGGTGGTGATGGTCCAGACTGCGAGTGAATGTTCTCCGCAGCCAACATCCGATAAGCCGACATCGGATAGAACATACACTCAAGGAGCCTCTCTGATCTGCTCTTAATATATACAAAGATCTCTTATTCACTGAGGGCACGACTTCCCATGGCGTATCCTTCTATGCCATAACACACTTCCAGAATATCATATACAACAACGTTCAGGCTCCCCTCAGCCAAGGAAGGCGAGCAAGAATGCAAATGGAGTGTACGACTGGACATATCCAAACAAGATTGAGCAGTGCGATACTTGCCTGACAGAGGTGAAGTGTCAGACCTAAGAGCAAGGACGTTCACAATGATAGAAAGAGCATCGTGTGACACTTCGCCACATTGAAGGAGGCACAACGATGAGACCTCAAGTGATTGTACGATTCGAGCTCAGGAGGACTGTATTTCGCAGATCAGCGCGCCGCAAGATGACCGCACCTGCGGAATCTTGTCAGAAGAGTTCAAGTCAGAACGCATTGCTCTTCGGTTCGTATGCGAAGGGCTCCTCGGACGAACTGTCCACAAGCAGTCGCGACTCAGCTGTAATTAGGTCCCAATTGTTCGTCTTGAACACCTTCGTTACCCGAGCTGCGAACCATTGCTTGTACGGAGCATCGGAGTCCTTACTCTATAGGTCAGTCACTTCTGTCCAATGTAGCATCTTGAGCTATTCTGCGCTCCTTTACTGGCACTGCTGGCCTCAGAATCCACTTGAAACCGCTCTTCGCGAGGACAACACGGAAGACCCGGATTTCCGGTCAACGCCCGCAGTTTGTGTGCCGACGACAGGTCGTCGCGGCCGAAATACGGTCGGTGAAAGACTGCTGCATGAACTGTATGCAAGTGATAGCTCGTGGTTGTTACGTCGCAGATGATCACGCTCTGTGATGAGCACGTGAAATGTGCCAATCTTCGACTGTCCAAGGAAGCTTCTTGTCTTGCGACTGGGGCAGTCCCTGCTGATCTTAGGGCTCTCGGAACAACGTTGGTCAGTCAACGAGGAGACGAGTAACGGAGACATGCAAGCACGAGTCAGGCTGTGGTTGTTATGCCGATCATTGAGGTGGTTCCTCGCAAGATCTCTAGTGAGTAACTCGACGCAGCTTCCAAGGTCTGCTTTCCTCGTACCAAAAAGTCTGAGCAACGAATGCGGTCGCTGTCCTTGCGAAAGAAGCAAGGTCACGACCGACTATAGCCGGCCTCGACATTGTTTCAGAGCGACCGATTGAGCTCTCCACGGGGTCCGGCCATGAAGAGCGCCCTGCCTGGTCAACTCCGAGTGGCGCAAAGTCCTAAGGTTTCCAAAACAAATGTAGGTTTGTGCAGAAATCGAGCATTCGACTCAACTTCGCATCACCATCTACGCGCTAATTACTCAAGCGTGATGAGAGAGATGCGCTCGATAGACCCTAATTGACTCGACCTGTTCGACAGCATTGCAGACTCTACTAGATCAGGTGGCTGGCAACCAAGGTGGGGGCCTTTTGCCGCGAGTCGTGATCGAAACGGTACCTGACACAAACTGATAGTCCTCGCCAATATATGCAGTCAGCCTGAGTTGAACCGCAAAGAAAGTTCCACAAAATATCCCAGCATCGAGGGACTAGATCGTCGACTGCTCGATGTTGCCACAGGGTACCTGGTCCATGTCAACGCAAAGAACGCTTTCTTGCAGGGAGTATGTAGTCGGCGCATGCACGTAGTGAGCCTGTACGCATCTTAAAAGCCATCGAATACTATACTGCCCTGTCTGGTAAGAGTACAGTGCTAACTTTCAGTAGCCAAACCTAGAGCCTTGCGCAATCCGAGATGGAACAGGACACTATGAAGTACTACCCGGTCTTACCTACTTAGGGACCTACCTTCGACAACGACTTCTCATCGAAGAAGCGGCCATTTCGGCTGTTGGCACAATGGCTGCGACGGAGGCTCAAAGCAACGACGATGATAGCAAGCAGCTTGTGATTATCGTGGCTTCCGTCATACTCATGGTCATCTCGTTCGTCGGGACAAGCTTGAGGCTGTACGCACGTCTGGCGATCATTGGGAAAGTTTTTACAGAGGACAGTAAGTAGACCTTCACCGGACCGTATCTCTGAGCATTGCTGATCTATGGACAGTTCTCGTCGTGCTTGGAACAGTAAGATGGACTAAATTGATAGCGAGATTTGAATGCTAATGCTCTAACAGTTTACTGCTTTCGGACTTTCCTCAAGTTTCGTTACAGGTATGGACATCGCTCCATACAAGACCAATGGCAAAAAATGCTAATGAATTGTAGCTGCGTACAATGGCCTCGGCAAGCATAGTAAGTGCAGAAGACTTGCAAAAAAACAAGCAGCGTCTGATGACTACAGGCACCGACATCCCACCAGAAGATGCTGAACTTCTACGAACCCTCGGATTCGTGATCTTGGTACTCTACGTCGCCACAGCAATCTTGACGAAAATCTCCTTCCTCACTCTATACCTGCGGCTGGACCAAAGAAGACCGATGCGACTTGCAGTCTACTTCCTGATGTGCTGCGTCGCTACCGTAAAATTTACCTTCATGGTTGTGCAGTCCTTTACCTGCGCACATCCGACACTTTTCTGGTCTCGCCAAGAAGCACTCGAAGGCCAATGCTGGAGTCCACAGGAAGTCCAATACCTCTACAACATCGTAAGCATCCTGACGATCGTGGTCGCAGCCGCGATCATCTCAACACCATTACCGATGCTTCATGGTCTGGAACTGCCGAATGTAAGAAAATTTTCCCAAAAAATCCTGCTTGCACCGCTCTACTGACGATCGCATCGCAGCGACAAAGATATGCCGTATGTGCCTTGTTTGCACTTGGCTTCCTACCAATTATCGGTAAGTCAAATCGAGATGATCGAACTCTAAAAAATCTTTCTGGGTGTCGCATCATACTGACTCTCGGTCGTTTAGCCGGATGTTTCAGATGCTACTATCTCTGGAATCTTATGAAATCCGACGATATAAATTATGATGCTGCTGAAGCGAGTATATGGGCACAGGTCGAGTTACATATGGGTAAGCATAAGCACCACACCTCCTGAAAGATTGCAGAATCTGATACTTTCAAAGTTATACTTTGCAGCTCAGCATCAACATTCAAGGTCCTGATGAAAGGATTCTTTCCTTCTTGTTCGCGCACGGATAATAGTTCTATTGATCCGTTTCCGGAGTTGCAGAATCAGCCTTGGCCGGATGAGAAATTGGCGGACTCGCCTACTTCGACTAAGGTTATGAGGGATCGATCTTGGTCTTATTCTACTGCGGAGCACCCGATTACAGATGAGCATGGACGTGTCACCTATGCGAGACCTCCTCGGGTAGTGCTGCATCGAGCAAGTGGGGACAAAGCCTCGACGCCGGCGAGGGTACTGTTGCGGTTTCCGAGTATTGAGGATAGATTGGGTAGCGGGCATGGGTATGATACATGGACACAAGAGGAAGTCATTGCTCCTTCGAAGAGAAGGGTAGATGGGCAGTCTTGGAAGAATATATGATGGCATTTATGGGAGGTAGCAATGCTTTTGACGACAGCATGGGACCTCAGGACGAGTGCGTGTACTGTACGATGAGAGCATTGGCATGTCGGATTGATAATGAATAACGAAAGGTAGAACTCATATCTTCATTTGACCTGAGGGAGGTGCGCCTCATCATTGTCCGCACTTCAAGGATATTTGCCCCAGGTAAATGCCCGACCACCTTTCTCTTTCGACTCCATTGCATCCTCGAAGTCTCTGAAGAACATCCACTTGACTTTCTTTCCAATGCCTTGACTAAGCCAGTCATTGAGCGTCTTCGGATAGAAGTCAAACTGTGGAGGATCGACCACTGCATCGTCATGCGCCATCAGCATGAGAATATTCTCATGTGCATCGAACTCTCCCAGACCATCTATCGTCCAGTCGGCAACCTTCTTGTCGTGGGCGAAGGACTCGGTGACATAGTAGTACGGCTTATCGGCTCTTTGATGAGGATGCATATCCACGAGCATATGGCCTGGACAGATTGTCTGCTTGCGTCTCAAAGGAGAGGGGTTAAGCTCTTTCGGGAGCGGCGAGTACTCCGTCGGCCTGAATTCACCTCCATGGTGAGAAGCATCGCCGCCCATGAACACGAACGAGTCTGGGCTCGAGGAGACTCGCGCAAGACCGCACATATGCCCGATTGAGTGGCCTGGCGTGTCGAGAAGGTAGAAGCTGCCATCGCCGAAGTAGTCAAACGCATTGAAACGACCAATCTTCAAGCCACTACTTTCCTTCTCGAAGCTGATCTCGCGAGTATTGCGACCCTCAAAATCCGAGTCCAGGAGGGTAGCATCTTCTCGAGTAGGATATCCAGGTAGGTGAGCTTCCTTGAAACCAGGACCGACCACCAACTCTGTGGAAGAAGGAAACGTAGCTGGATTTCCCACATGGTCCCAGTGATGATGCGACCATATAATGGCACCAATCGCGCCACCGTCAACGTCAACACCATTCTCCTTCAAGATCGTGGCTACGTCTTTTTCGACCTTGATTTCCCACTTCAGTCGCACCCACTTCTCATAGGAGGGATATTTCTCCCAGTCTTTGCGAACAGCTAGGTCGAAAAGAATTGGTTTCGACGATGAATGCTCAATTAAGAATGAGAATGATGGTCCTATCAGCTTATCATGGCCCTCGTAATCTGGTTGCAAGAATGGCGACATTGGTATCTTGAATCGGGAGGTGCTTGATGCCATCATCAGAAAGCGTCTTCGCTTCTTGCATGCTTTCTGTGCTCACCTGTCTATGCATGATACTTTCACTGTCGACTTTGAAGCGGGTATATTCAGCTCCGGGGGCGGCTTCGGTGTCACCATGAATGCGTCTGCCATTGTGAGCTTTGCCGGTCAGGAGTACTCGAGAACGTGATCAAACAGTTGTTGCGAATGCGTGCAAAGAAGATAAGAGGTATATCTGAAATGGTAAGACGGGTTCCGGCATCGAAGCAGTGATGACGGCAGAAGCGAGCTTCGTGCTCATGTCCCCACTTGCCTTGCAAGCGCACAGGAGATCATAGCCTGTGGTTGCGCATTACCGTCATATCCACCACAAACGTCGTTCTCTGTTCCAAAATCTGATTTCGTCCATAACGGAGGCATAGAGAGCGGAGACCACGGCCTGAAGGTTGCTGAGGATTGGTGAATGGTCTTGAAAGTTGCGAAAAGTTGCGAAAAGTTGCGAAAAGTCCATTTCCTCCCTGTTCGCAGCATCATGTCATCATTCAAGTGCGACTCGAAGACGGCATTGCGCTCGACGAACCATGTAGGCGATGTCAAGACGAGAAATGAAGTGAGAGATGTACCGCGACAGCCATCAAAGTGGTCTCTCGGCGATGGCACGTGCACGCCAAGACAACAACGATTGCTCGGAGATTGAACTTTTCTCTCCCGATCGCATCTCTCCTCTCACAAACATCAAACATCCTCCGGAGGTGTCCTGTGGCCGCCATGAACACCTCACACTTCCATGCGCCTGGATCATTCACGCATGAGATATACTTTGGACACAATGACCTGCGAGCCTGCCACCCGTGAGAGCCATGTGCAGTCAGAAGCTCCCCGTGTGCGTGCAGACGAGAACTGAGGCTTTCTGCTCACAATTGCTGGCCGGCGTGCGCAACATCTGGAAGCCTGCTACAAACATGGCCTCGTAGTTCCACAGTTCACCTCCTTTAGCATGAAATACTCAAGTATCCGCTTTAATATCTCCGAACTGGATAGCTTCGGTCGTTGCGACCTACAGAAGTTTTTCCGCACATGAATCGCCTCGACAACAGCAGCACACGATGCAGCTGTAACTGTCCGCTTGCACTTGATGAGCTCACGGTAACCGTCCCAGGCGTAGAACAAATCAATGATGGCAAATAAGCCGGAGCACTTCCTTCTTTCGTGGAATGGGCTTGACTGAGATTCATCTGACATATAGACGATATATCATGCCATCGTGGCTTTTTATGGACCAGGAACGGCCTCAGAGATATAATTGTTGCTGGTGAAGAGATGTGAAGATCTGAGATGAAAAAGGGAAAGGGCAAAATTGCATTACTGCATGTACTTCTTCTCAGTCAGCTCATCAATGAGGTCCATCATCATCTTCCCGCCAAAGTAGCCAGCTCTTGGCGTCCCCACTATGCCTCGAGTATACTCAGCTTCCTCTTCGCTGATCTTGCTTGTTTCAAGGCCTCGACCAGAGGCAGCAGCATCTGCCAGCAATTGAACGTGACAGACTTTGTCGAGCGTGTAGAACCAATTGCATGCTTCCTCGATCGTCTGACCCACTGTAAGTAATCCGTGGTTACGAAGTAGTGCTGCCTTCTTGTCGCCGAGAGCTTCTGCAATGTCGCAGCCTTCGTCTTCGGCCAGAACGATACCCTTGCCATCGAACACGACGTGGTCCTGTGGAAATGTCAGCTTGAGATTTTCCTCTTGCATGGACGCCAATACTCACATCCCAGAAAATGCATGACTCCAGAGAGATATAATCAAGCTTCCTGGCTTGGGCGCACCAGGCACGGCCATGGACTGAATGAGTATGCGCTGCACATTGGACGTCCGGTCTGGCTGCATGAATTGCTCCATGAATCAGGAATGCAGCTCTGTTCAAAAGCTTCACCCGTCCATGGTCCAGAATATTGCCCTCATGGTCGACTCGAAGGAGATCACTCTTGTTGATCATGTTGAAGTCGACGCCAAAGGGATTGACCCAGAAGGTTTCTGGTTCGATAGGGTCTCTGACTGTGATGTGCCCGGCAGGACCTTCGTTCAGCCCATAGTGACCAAACATCCGGTATGCGCAGGCAAGTCTGCCCTTGATGTATTCGCGTTCTTCATACTTGTTCTTGAATTCGAGCTTCGCCGGTCCAGTAAACCCGACACCGACTGAGGCGCCTGCTGTTTTCTTGAAATCTGGTTGCTTCTTGACATGGCCGTTGGAGGCAGGAGCCTGGTCTTGTGTCGACACTGGAGCCATGATAAGTATCGGTGACTTTCAATTGATGTCGTTGTTACGATAAGAGAACGAGTCGCGTGGAAGGTATATGTAAGTGAGAAAGATCCTAGTCAACTTTACCAGTCAGCTTGGAGGTAAGAGCTAAGGATAATGAGCTGCATCAGTCTGCTCATTGGTTAAGAAGCTGCCCTGCAGATACTCCTTCCTACGTACGGACACAGTCCTGCACATCAACTTCGGTTGAGATGCCGTCTCCAGCTCCTTTGACCACGCCACAAGCCGAGACTATGCGAAATGGACAACATTGCAAAAGCTGCGGCTTACCGACCCCGCTCATTCCTGCTCCAAGAGCTGGATAGTATGCCGAGGGCCACGGATCTATATCTCCAAGCAAAGTCTCTTGTTCCAAAAGAGGTCTGCTTTCACTTCGCCCATGTTTGCGTCTGGAATAAGGCTGCCAGAAGGTGTCATCCAATGGGAATGAACTGCTAAAGTCGGAAGGCCGCCACCAGCCTGAGCATACGCCCTAAGGAGCAGAAAGCTTATAGAACAAGGGCGCAGAGCTTGAACTTCAGCCCTTCATTCTGCAGCGCCGAGAGGCTCGCTCTACGCATGTTGCAGTCTCAAATCCTGCGAACAGCCCGTGCGATCGGAGTCTGCTTCCCAGGTAGTGCGAAGATGAATGAGCTTCCATTTCTTCAGTAACTTGTTGCCCGGGATACCTGCTCTTCAAAAAGCACAACCACATCAGGATCCGGCCTTGAATCTGCAAGTCACCGGCACTAGGCGTCTTCCACTGGGGCTATTCGCACCGGGCTCGGACACATTTTCGATCATGAGCAACGCCGGTTGCTCTAGTGGATGTGGATATCTGAAAACAGTCGAAGCTCGGCTTTTCCCCGTACATTTAGAAGAAGTTCACGTGGCTAGAGTAGAGATGAGGTGTTGGTCGTTGTCGTGGAGATGTGGGAACTCCTTTCCCTGCCACATTTGCGACCCTTGTCTTTCTTATGTCAGCAACAAAACTTTATCTGGGGGAAGGATACCACGTCGCGTCTTCAGCGAGATTTCTGCCCTTCATCGCTCTCCACGATATCTCACGCCATATTACGCATATTCAGTGCTAAAGCGAGACCATGACAGTGCGCGAAGACTTCTGTGAGAGGCTTTGAGAAGGAAACCGCACTCGTGTTGCCATCCTGGTTTCGCAGAGCACTTGGTGACCACGGGGCCGAGATCGATCATTTTACGGCACTTCGGTGCCTCGCTATCGAGAACTTATCTGGCTGTACCTGCTCTGCCATGTCAGTCCGTGGTATCACCTACGGATCACTGATCTGTGAGTCCAGGGTCGAGCATATCTCAATTCTAACAGAAGCAGCCTCCTCTACCACTTCTGAAATGCCTCGTCCTCTGGCTGACCTGATCTTGCACCTCAGAAAGTCCCCAATTGACGCCCGTAATTCGCTTTGGCCTTACGAGCTGCCTTGTCGGCCTCGATCTTCGCCAACACTCGCTTCTTGGCTGCCTTGTCCTCAAGCTTCTCCTTCTTCTGCTGCTGAGCTTCTTTGAGCTGGTCCTGCCGCTTCTGCTCCTCCATGAAAGCTCGTTTCCTTCTCTCGGCGTTCAACTCAGGCGTCGCTCTAGGAGCTGGAGACTGTCCGGCGCGCTTCTGATAGAGCTTTTCTTTGAGCTGCTCCAGTTGCTGCTCTTTCGTGCCATAGAGCTGCCAGTCTGTCATGTTGGGTAGCAAATGTGGCCGGAGCCCTTGAGCTGACGGATTCTAGTGACGATGATCTGCGAGGAAAGTCAGAGATGCTGAAGATTCAGACGTCCAATATTCACAGCATTGCTGACGCCAGAAGCTTCATGCACAGGTGCAAGGGGTGTGGACTTGCTCGCACTGACGATTACTTACGTTGAAGGTTCAACGGAAGAGATACTGAGCAGCGCTTCGCGGTTGGTAGAAGGCTGGAAATTATGCGCAGCTTCAGTGTTTGTGAAGAGCAATTCTGGAAGTTGGCCGCGCATTCGAGAGCTTTCTGCTTTTGCATGTGAAAGCTGTGCCGTTTCCTCCTTCGGCTGCTTCCGAAACCCACCCGTCGGCCGCACTCAGCAGAACGGGAATTTTGAGCGTTGACTGCGTACTCTTGAGACCTCCGCATACACTCTTCAGACATTCCGGTCATCTTCGAATCCCGTCTCTATCTTCGAAGATTCGTTCATCTTTGAATCCGCCAGCTTCTCGTGTCTTCACTGAGGACTCAATAGCAGCAAGGCAAGCACATCATTTCGCTTCACAGACTGCAAACTAATGGAGCAAGAACTAGCATGTCAGCTACGGCTGCCGGAGAGGACCAGCCAATGAGCAAGAAAGCGTCCAGAGCCCTGAGGCGCGACCGACAGCAAGACGAGACCGAAGCAAAGGTTCAAGCAACCCACGACCAAATCGCCGCCTTACAGACAGAGAACCAGAACCTTAGAACAAAGGTTTACGGCCTCGAGAAAGACCGAGATGCGCTACAAGCGCAAGTCCTTGCGCTTATGGAGCGAATGACGGCTCTGGAGAAGACCACTGCCGAGCAAGACTCTCAGCTGCGGCCGCCCCAGATGAGCGCGCAGGCCCTGCATAACAAAATCCAGGCGCAAGAGCAGAAGACTCGCACTCTGACCGACACAGTCAAGCCTCTACAGGAGAAGTTGACGCAGCAAGAAGCTCTCACTGACGCGCAAGGCGCAACTCTTGCAGCAGTTGGGTCTCAACCTGCAGATCTCGAGACCCAGATGCAGTATGTACTAGATCAGCTGGGACAGCCTGCCGCTGTAGTGGCCGCCGACATGGAGGCCATCCGAGCTCGCGTTGAAGGCCTTCGGAACTCCATCAACTCACTGAGAAACAGACAGCGTTCGATGGAAGAAGAACAGCGTCGCTTCATGACTTCTGATGAGACCACCGCCGATAGGAACGAGACCAATACACCCATGACGGAAACACAGGATGAAGTCGGGACATTGCTCCGCGAACAGCGTTCGATGGCCGAAAGCCAGCGCCGCTTCGTCACATTCGCAGAGCTGGAGACTCGCCTTTCTGAAACGCATAACTGGGTCTCTGGCCGACTTCATGACTTGGCCGATGAGGCGCTGGGCTACTTCATGCCAAGACGATAAAGATCTCTGACTTGCTTTGTTCGACCACCAATATCGCCTCGACTTCCATAAGATAGAGGACACCACGACCCCCAAGAGCTACCGGATCGATGCTTTCGAACTTGCTAATTACACTTGCAGATATGGTCATCCTCGAGATGAAGATATCGCTTGTCTCTGTAGCTTATGACCGCTCCAGTAGCGGGGATGAGAGTGTCGTCCTTATGGCGACTGTGACCACTAACAGTGAAGACAGTGTGTCCGAACCGCGCTCCGATATGGTTGCCCCATTGCAAAGATATCGTCGAGCCTTGTAGAACTCATGGCCGCATAATCTGCGGAGATGAGCATACTACACGCAACGAAGTCGCTGGCTAACATTGTTAGAGAGCGAAATCGTATAACAAGTAAAATTCGCTGGAGCTGGTGCTCAAGGAAGATAAGTGGAGGCAGCAGAGAGAAATCTTTTGTACAAGTCAGGCATTCTCATGAATTCTCTTCCGCTTCCGTTCCGCGCTTCGTGTTTTGATACACTGTCTCTTACTTGACTGCCCTGGTCTCACAACCTAGGTGGGGGTCATTCGCGCTCGTCTGCAACAGAACCCACTAGTTTCATGCCATCTCCGCTGTCACTCTTCGCCACCGCCATGATATCTACAGAACACTCCATCGTCGCCAGTATCTCTGAGGTATTCAAGACGGACTCCCACAAAGATATCCCTAGCAATCCTCTGAGCTGTGTCAATGTCATTCCCCATGTTCTGTACGATCATGTAGGTGGTGCAAGGAAGTCTCTGACCAAGGTAGTTCCAACGCAGACACCTCCATAACTCCTCATAGCATCGCTCGCCAGTGAAATTAGTTCTAAAGCGTTGCAGCCTGTCGAAGAGAACAGGGAGACTGACTGGGCGGAGTTCAGGGGGCCACATGTTGCCAATTGCTAGCTCATTCAGTAGCCAACATGCTACATTTTGAGTGGACCCGCACTGTAAGCGATAACCACAGCCCGGATGGGGCGGTATGGCGGCAAAATTTGCGTAGCCCGCGACGTTTTCGCCGACTTGATCGAGCATGCCGCAGACCGTTAGCCTAGCTGTGTTCTTGCTTTTCTCGTAGTGATCTCGTACTGTCAGTATTTATCTACATTGTCAGTGTGGAGCGAGGACACTTACCGAGAAACTTCACCAGCCACTCATCCTGAGTATTTGTGGATGCTCCGTTCAGGGTCCAGCCTTTACGACCAAGGATGTTGGTGAGATGAGCGAAGCGGCGGTGGTCGTCCAGTTGATCCATAGCCTTGAGAACTTGAATGAACTCGTGTCCAACGTTCGCACCCGCATCGAGCTGACCCAGAAGTATTCTGACCTGAAGGTCCACCCACTCGCCTGCCCGAGCTCGTGCGGTTTCTTGACACAGATACTTTGCTGCGAGCGTAGCGAATGTCTCCAACTCAGATATGTGCGTTGCCCAGCCACCATAACACCATCCACCTTGGATCATGCCCTCGTTGTGCAGAACTCCATTGACCAAGCGCATTCCACCAAAATCATCTTCAGGTAGCCACACCTGGACAGGGGATTTACGAGTGGGATCTCGTAATTGCTTACCTTCTGCAAAGTGAGGACCGAACATGGCGGCGAAAACGGGCGAGTGAGCGCTGAGCACCGCTGAGGAGGCGCGTAACTCCTGCTTTTCTGCGCCGACGACGAGAATAACATCACTGTCATCTTCGCCTTTCGTGAGCGACGCGATGGTTGCTGCTGTTGACGACATGTTTGTTGTTAGATTCGAATGTGTCGAAAGCAGAGATGTGAAAGTGTAAACAACGAGACATGTGAGGTTTGGGTGATGCTGCCACACCGTTGAGGAATTGTGTATGGCATTTCCAGGCATGCGTCGAGAGTGTGATGTCACCAGGCCGATCCCAGCGAACTTCAGGACCGCGAAGGCAAGTGCGCAAAAGTCACTTCACTTCTGTTGTTGACCCAGCCCAGGTTGAAGTACCGTAGGCACTTCTGCCGGCGCTCTTGTCGAGTATCCAATCTCAGCCCGACCGGAACCTTCGAGCTCGGACCTGCTGCCATTTATTGTAGCAGGCTGCTTTGCATTGTCGAATGGCTGATCTCCATGAAGCTCATGGCGATCAGTCTGACCAGAATCTTCGAGCTCTGCTGCACCATTCAAATGCAAGGCATCAGAAGCAGACTCTTCTGTCACGCCATGGTACACTAGCTTCTCATCCTTGTGCTCGAGTGAGACACCTGCGTCCTCTTTAGGCCTGATGCTGTTCTCTGCAATCTTCGCTCGCCTACGCCGCCTTCGCTTCAAGCAGAACACCACGACGGCGATGATCAAAACGAGACAAACTACGGGCACGACGACAGCAATGGCAATTTTGGCATTTCTAGAGCGTCTGTTCTCCATCTGGACTCCAATCGGCACTATTGAATCGTTGTAGAGCAAAATGGCAGGAGTGGTGTATGCCGCTTGAGTATACAAAGTCCTGGTCGGGCGATAGGTGTAGGAGATTGTCCGGCCACTCTCAGGTATGCAATAGCTTCCGCTTTGTGTGGTCGATAAGCTAGACAAGCACCCCAGGAAACCGGCCATCGTCCAAGAGCTGTAATGAACAGTAAGCATCTGCCCGGGGTCGCGTGACTGAAAGATCACCTAGACTTACTTTGGACAGCATATAGTCTGTGCACCTGTTCGCTGCAGACCGAAAATTCCTCGATCGTTGTCCCAGCCTGCGACGGTTGAAGGCGCAGGAGTCGTCAAAGTAGTCGCGCCATGCCAGCCTGACGGACATTCGTGGCCAGGCGAGTAGAAGTATCGATGCTCTACGGGCACATTGTTTGCCGGCAGCTGAGTCGCAACCTTGGTCGCCTCGTGAGAAGGATAGCAAGCGCTTCTCGGAGTGTCGCTGGCCTCTATGCGAGCACAGTCGAAGCCCCATGCGGTCGCTATTTGTACGACGAGATTAGTCGGCAGAGGACTGGCGCATCGAGTAGCTGGCGTGAATGTGGTGGTCAAAGGTCCCAAGTTCGTCCAAGTCACAGTGGAAGTAGCCGTTATATTTTCGTCACGAGATCTGGTGATGACAGCGTACTGATGTGTAACAGTGTCCATGTTGCTGAAGCATTCAGCAGATTCGAGTGAGAACTCGAAGGAAGAGCAATGCTAGGTACGAAGTGGGCAGAGGAGATCGCCATCCTGGAGTCGAGCGCGCGACTTGTGCCGCGATCTACATGTTCTACACTGCCCTTGCCCTGTGATTGTTCGAGGCCGCCATGCCAAGTCTGTCCCGCTCATGAAGCGCCATGGCATTCACGATGTGGCTGTCCAAAGGCGCTAGTTCTCGTCAATCGAATTATCAGTGCTCAGCCCTTTCCAAGAATTAGTGCGATATTGCTCCTTCGCTCCAAAGTACATACGCATGTACTGATGGAGCAGGCTATAGCAACATCGTTTACCGCGGCTGGTCAACCAAGTTTCAGATCATCTTCCCATGAATACTCACGACTACTCATGCAGAGAGCGCAATGAGCCATGTATGGAGTTGTAATCCGTTCGACATGTATCTTGCGTATCGCAAAGGTAGCGCTGTATGCTATTCCATGTGACAACAGGCAGGGGTGCCGTGAAAGAGGAGGTGCGGGAGCCAAGTTTTGAGGCTCGACAGTGCCATGTAGTCCTAGCTCGTGTCCATGAGCCCATCACATGGCAGTCTTCAGTCGCTTTTGTCACTGTAAATGCTGTGGACAAGAAGGTCGCGCAGAGAGCGCGTGTAGATTGCTTGAAGCACAGGTGTGGTGGAGGTCTTGAAATGACTGACACGCTCCGCTGGGTTCCTTGGTCAAGCCAAGACCACAACCCGAGGCATCTCATCACGTGATCGTGCGGACGGAAGTCTCACCGACCTTTCGTCTGCAAAGACCATTGTTAACCATCAATACGTGCAATGTTCATCAGAAGAAGTGTCTTGACGAACAAGACGGCTCGCTTGACCCGGAATCTTGATGAGGGAAGGCTCAGGCTTTGGCGATAGTGTATACAGCACGCCGCCTGGTGGACTATGGCAGCGGCCACTCGCAGGACGCTATAACGCCCCAACATGTGGGTGCAGAAGACTAGACTTCATCGTAATGGCTCTGAATCTTGAGAAGTGCTTCTTCCTGCAGCGGACCAAATTCCCAGTGCAATTCATGCAGAAGTGTGCAGCTCAGCAAAGCACCATGGAGTCTAAGCAGAAAGCATGACTTGCTGACCATCAGGCTGCGAGCTAGAAGATCTTAGTAATTTTGGAAGCTTTAATATTCTTCGAAAATCCCAACCAGCTTCAAAGTCTTGGCTCGCGACGGCTTGAAAAGGATTCGTAAGGCTGGGCGCAGACTTGGACCATTCGACACAGCTCGTGCTATCCCCAAGCAAGATCCGAAGACCATGGCCTCGTCCGACACCACTGGAATGTCACTATCAGCGCCTGCAATGGCCGCGGCAGTCGTCTTCGGAATCGCAGAGCTCCTTGAGATGATTCTGTTACAACTTCCGCCAAGAGAGATCGTGATTGCAATGACTGTAGCAACCTCGTGGAAGGCTACCATACAATGGTCCAGGGCGATACAAACGAAGCTTTACCTGCGACCACAACCATTAGAAAATGTCTGGATAGCTGAGCCAGATCAGTGGAATCATTCGGCTATCTTCTCGATCAAGGCATATGCTCGAAGCGACGAGGTGAAAGATGGCGAACTGTACGCTATCGACGGCACATTCAACAAGCTCATTTTAAGAACAAAGCCCCACTGGCGTCTTCCATTCATTACAATGGACCTCTCCATGCGGATGTCTTTCGGGGAGGAGTTGTTCCTAGTGGACGGGTTGCGAAAACGGTTCGAAGATCTCGATGGCAAGCTGAGCTGCGATGACATGTTTTTGACACAACCTCCAACGCGCAAAGCCTGGCTTTCCTGCAACTGTCCGCCTCCCAATAGCAACAGCTTAAGATGCCCCCGGAAACAGATCGAGATTGCCAACGAAGGTGGTTTGAGGCTTAGCGATCTTCGTAGAGAACACTGGATGTGTGCTTGCGATCTGCATATTGTCTTTTCAGGAATCTGCAGGCCACAACGTTCAGAACCTATTGTGTTCTTCGTTGAAGAGGATATTGCGAGCCTCCGAGCCAAGGTCAAGGATGCTGTGCCAGGCTATCCGCAATGCTAACGAGAGAGGTATTGGAGCTTTGTCCATGCATCACTGTTTATACATACGATCAAGTCAGCTCAGTGAAGGCTCTGATAAAGTACATATGTACCTCAGCACACAAACGGGACGAGTCTTTCAGCGGCAACCACAAAGTCCCATCCTCATTCGCCTCCATGGAACATCATCTTCCGTTCCGACTCCTCAATCCTTCGGGACCACAAGTTCGACTCCATGTTTAAAAACGTGGAGACTCCACGTCAATGCATGTCAAGCACTTCCGAGAACCACCATGCCTTCGAGACACGTGTTTGATGGCTTGGCAACGCCGCCAGAGATATACAATTTTCGCACCTATGGCATAGCGATAATCGCATCGATGGGAGCGTTCTTATTCGGATATGATCTTGCGTTCGTTGGAACTACGATTACATTGGAATCATTTCGAAGGTGGTTCGGCATGAGTTTTAGTAAGATAGGTCTACGCTGATACTGGTCCCAGAGATTTCGGACTCCTGCACTCATCTGCAAGCGAACGAGATGCGTTCGCAGCGAACATCGTATCACTTCTACAAGCAGGCTGTTTCTTCGGCTCTCTTTTCGCAGGCTGGTTCGCAGATCGATTTGGACGCCGAGTGAGCTTGATGATCGCCGGAGTCTTATTCTGTATCGGATCGTTGATGCAGACGGTCGCTCACGGCAGCTCTGCAGTAGTGTTTACTGGACGAGCAGTAGGTGGATTGGGCGTTGGAGCTGCGAGTATGCTTGTACCGCTGTATGTAGCTGAGCTTTCACCGCCATCAATTCGTGGTAGATTGGTTGGACTGTACGAGATCAGCGTTCAGCTTGGAACTTGTCTTGGCTTTTGGGTGGTATATGCTGTCAAGAAGACAATGAGTGATGGCAGTTCGCAATGGATCACCCCGTTTGCGATACAGCTGATTCCAGGTGGATTGTTGATCATAGGCATGTTTGTGGTTCCAGAGTCGCCAAGGTAAGCATCTCCGATGAAGAGGCACAGCGTCTTTGCTTACGCATAGCAGATGGATCGCACAGCATTCAGGCCGATCAGCTGCACTCGCAGTCTTATCCAAGCTTCGTCGGCTTGACGCCGAGCATCAATATGTGCAAGACGAAGTCGATCGTATCATGCAGCAGCTTGAAGAAGAGCAGTGTTACGGCAATCTCCAAAATCCTCTCCACCAGCTCAAGCTGCTTCGCAGAAAAGGTTACAGAAATCGAATCTTTATCGGCGTCTGGATCTTCATCTTCATGCAAATGGCAGGATCTAATGCGATCAATTACTTCAGCCCGGCGATCTTCCAAAGCATCGGACTAAAAGGAGCCGATACAGGTCTGTACGCCACTGGCATTTATGGCGTTGTGCGACTGGTGGCAATCATCGTCGCCATGCACTTTGTGGTCGATCGCTTTGGTCGTCGAAAAATGTTGATGGGTGGCGCGGCGGTGATGGCCATTGCCATGTGGTATATTGGCGCTTATGAGAAATTGGTTCCGGACACATCTGATGGCATACCACCCGCTGGATATGCAGCCATCGTGATGATATACGTCTTCGCCTTTGGGTTCTGCTTTTCGTATGCCGGGATTCCTTGGATCTATGCCTCTGAGATTTATTCGATGGATGTGAGGAGTACTGCAATGGCGATCTGCACTGCGACACACTGGCTTATGAACTTTGTTATTGCTCGATCAGTGCCATATGTGAGTACATTTTTCACGTCGGTTTCTTTGCGATGATAGCTAACCGCTTGCGCCAGATGATCACAAACATCAAGTATGGAACGTTCTTCGTCTTCGCAAGCTGCACCACAGTGTCGATTATCTTTGTGTATTTCTGTGTGCCGGAAACGAAAGGGCTTAACTTAGAGGAGATGGATGTCTTGTTCGGAGTGCCACTCGCCGGATTGAGAGACAGCTTGGACGCTCTGGAGAAGACAGCCAAGGAAGACGAAGTCCTTCAACTAGAGATTAAAGGTCTGTAGGTACTCCTACGTCAATTTCTCTCAACTAGCCACTACTTGCAGAATCAGACCTACATTGATTTAATGCATATACGCCCAATGTACTTGTTGTCGGACAGAGGATGTTTAGTTCTCTCGATGGGCCTTGTCTTCGCAACTTCCAGCCATGTACTCAAACGGGCTCTTCTCCCGAACACATTGTAAGCATAGACCCTTCACGGCGTCAAGCGTGTAGTAGGCGATGTCGTCAAACTCTTCGGCGTAGATCTTTCTCACTCCATGGCTACAAGAGCCTGAACCGACACCAAGCTCCAAAGTGGCCAGGCCTCGGAAGCTGTCCGCTATAGCTGCAAGTGGCACCCCGTTCGAGATTGTAGAAGGCCAACACTTGACTAGTGTAGCATTCTTCATATGTCTCAAGAATTTCAGGTAATCTTCGTTGACGCATTCGTCGCAGTCAAGACGCAAGCGCTCCAGAGGCAGTAGGAATTGTTTCAAAGCCGCATTTCTGCGTGCATCCATGGCACCTACAACGGAGTCAGAATAGCATCAGCAGTCAAGAATAGTATCTATCATCGCCTCTTACAGAACACTCCATACGGCATACTGTCCGGCAACGAACTGAGTTCCGGGCTCGTCAACGGCCCTCTAGAATATAGTATGAAGTCCCTGGACATATCGTAGAAGAGGCTGCGCTGACGCAAAAGATATGCTGCCATGAGAATGTAGGCCTTCGACATCGGTTTTCCTACTAATCCGGCCTCGCTAAAGGCAGATGAGATTATGCCACGTGCTGAATGATGGAGTGCTTCAGCACAGCAGTACTGCGAGAACAAGTCAGATGATGTACTATGAGATACGAATGGGCTCTTGTTGTTATTGCATCATTTGTACCTTATCTGCAACAATAGCCAGAGCCAAAACTCGTGCGCAGTACTCCGGCAGTTTGCCATCCGTCACTGGATCTAAGCCTCGCACATGTTTGCAATGCAGCAGACTGAACAAGTCTGCGATGGCTTGCGGCTTGTCTTCCGGCAGTTCGATAGTGATGGGGTCTCTGGCACTGCGTGCCTGTTGACCTTCGCTAACTTGGGGGCTCAACCACGTCTTGAACACGGCAGAGACAGTGCTGAGTATCGCCGATGACACGCGGAGTCTTCGTCTTGTTTCCTCGGTGCCAACTTCGAAGATTACATCACCGTCTGGAGCGATGCTCTCCATCGTGGCCTGAACTGCTGTATCATGCTCTTGTTGCATTTCAACTGCGCTTCGCTTCCTGCCTGACATTGTAGTGTTTATTCGGAAACTGGTGCTCGATGGTTATGTTGTTGTTCAGGAGAAGGGACGCGACGCGACGCGTCAAATCGGCTTTAAGATGTCCTTGCGCCAACTAAGTTCACCAATAATCTCAGTGAAGCCTTGATCCATGCAATGATTGCACGTTCCGACGCCGGTGCTCGCCAAAGGGCTTTGATGTTGATCGTAGAGCATGCACACTAATAAGTCGAGCAGTAGCATTTCACAGCGCAAGACATTCGTGTTTTTTGTCTGTCATGCGTATACTTCCACGTGATGGCGCCGAAAGGCTTGCAAAGAGTACGGTCGATGGAGAAATCTGGTTCGCAGGCGACAAGACACAGGACTATGGCCTCATGGAGACCTGTACGAATGCTTCTCTGCTATCATTAGTTCTGGCGTATACTCATGACTGTAGTGCTGCTAATAGTACAGTTCCTCCTCCTGATCATCTTTCGGGCCTCGAGCAGCCGCACTCATGTGCCGTTCGTCTGGCCACTTCCGGTTGACGCAACACCGGTCGCTGCAGGATCCTGGTAGATATGCGTGAAAACACCATATTTGTCGTCATCATCCACGAGCCACTGCAGCTCTTCGCCGGTCTCTGCTGGTAATGTGCTCATAAGTCCTTGACCAGGTCGTGGATAGTTCGAGGGATGCACATCATCTGTGTACGTGGAGTCATCCGGCACAGGAGGATTTCGAGCATAAGGAGAGCCATTCGCCCACGGACTAGCACCTGTAGTGGCCTGATCTGAACGCGTGTGGGGATTAGGCGGAGGCGGCATCGAAATGCTCGCACTGCTCATTCCGTTTGAACTCGATGCGTTTCCTTTCGACAATGTCGCTCTGAAATTGGGATCGAATACAGCAAGGTCCGGTTTCTGAGTCGTGGCCCGTACAAGCAGGGTTGCTAGAGTTCCATGTGGTAAGCTGGCAAAGTATGCTCGTCTTTGCTCCTCGCTTATACCAGGAGCACTGACAAGAGTGGATAAATCCAGCTCGGGCGAATTTTCGGCCTTCTCCTCTTCGCAATTCATACAATGCCATTCCTTGTCGGCCTCATCGATGACAGCCTGATCTATCGGAGGCTTGTGACACCACTGGTGATATGCGGTATTGCAGCCGTCGCAGAATACAATCATGTTGCTGGCGGGACTAACACCACGCAGACATACCTTGCAAACCGCAGATTCTGGATTCCTCCGATTGTACGGCCGCTTCCGCTTGTTTGTGGTAGGCGATGGTGGTGGCGGTACAAAGCTGGTAGGTTTTTGAATGGATCGTCCAGACTTGGTCATAGTAGCAACAGGTGTCACTTCGTCGCTACTATCGGATTCACCGCCATCATCGTCTTCATCTCGTTTTCGCTTGCCACCTCTGCCGCCGCCACGACCTCTTCCTCTAGGCCTACCACCACCCCTTTCTCGTCCTCGTCCTCTCCCACTGGAGCCTGGAGTCAAATTTTCGGCTTCAGTCTGAATCGTCAGGGCACCGCCTGCCTCACCATTGGCGAAGCTGGCTCTCTTGCCGCCCCGCCCGCCCCGCCCTCCTCTTCCGGTCGGCGTTGATACACTGCTCGAACCAGTGGCATTCGCAAAAGTCTCGCTGGTCCTCATATCTTTCATGACTTGTTCCTTAGCGGCATCCCATGGAGGTGTGCCACTAGCTCTGGCAGCTTCCGCGTTCGCATTAATTCGCTTGACCAGGTCCTCGGTCTGTGTCGAATGCTGTGGTGCTTGCCATTCAGGAGCTGATTTGACTTCAGCTGTAGCGGTTATTGCAGGAGCTTCTTCATCATTTGCAGCCTTATCATCACTGTTTGTAAACTCCTTAGGTTCTGAATCAGTGGGCGGCGCGTCAGAGAGCACCGAGCTTGCGGGGACGCTCACTTCCTTGGCTGGCTCCTCTCCACTCGGCGCTGCGGTGTTCTGCTGCTCCGCCGGCGGAACATCACTGGCGTCAGTCATCTCAGCGTCCATTTTGTGCTATGAGTATGCCATTGAGAAGAATCGTGAAAGTCGGAGCAAGATTCCCGTTGGCCGCGAAGGTGATGTCTCGCGACTTCAAAGTGGAGCCTCGGGAGATCGACAGCGCTCCCGACAGATCTTGGCAAGGACAACCGATACGAGCTGCGATGCCCTTGTAGGGAAAGCTTACCATCTCAAAGATATGCATTCATTCTGGTCACATTACTATGTACATCGCTATCGCTACAAATTCACAGTTGGGGTATCATCAGCTTCACGCAAGCTCAACATCATGTCGTACAAAGGAAAGACCGGCGAATGCGATGACTAGTCGCGCTTCTCTGCCTTCTGTTGTTCCTCTCCAAGCTCCTCAATGATGCTGTCTTCCTTGAGCTCTTTCGCCTTCTTGCTACTTGCACACTTGTCGACCCAGCCTTCTCCACGATGCGTGCTCATGACTTTCCTAATCAGTCCACCCTGCACAGCAGAAGGCTGCTTTTCGTAAACAAAGTTGATCATGGCCAGACTCGCGACGAAGAGTAGCACGTCGCCATTGGTCAGACCTTTCCACCATCCACGCTTCTTGCCAACTTTGTACAGCGAATCGATGCTCAGACGCATGCTGTACAAAAAGTTATCCCGCTCTTGAGATCTGGCTACCCAAGCCCACATGCCACCCAAGAAGCCTCCAAGGAACAAACGTTGCGTTGGCAACACACTCCGGGGGAGAATGTTGTTGAACAGACAGATGGAGCCCCAGGATGTACCGATGGCACCAGTGATGAACAGACTCATCTTCAGGATGCGTTGTGAGATCTTATTCAAGACTGGCATTGGGCTCTTCACCAAGGCCTTGTATGCCAGAAGTCCAAAAGCACCATAGATCAGTGTGAAGAATTTGACGACTCCCGGAAACGCTGCAATCCAGTATTTGAGGTAGGTCCGAGCGCAGCTGGGGTCCTTGGGGTGCAAGAAAGCACATGATGTGTACTTCGTGCCCGGATGAGCAGGCCCACTGATCGGAGCTAGCTTCTGTATAGCAATGCCTTTGGGCAATGTATCCTTTTTGCCAGGAAACAGTATAGGCGAGGTAAAAGCCGGCCACTTGAGCTTACTGAGCTCTGCTAGGCCATCAACAATGTCGAACGTGGCAGGCCAGGTCTTGCCGATTGGATAATCTTTGGGCCGCGATTGAATGTATTCTGGACTTCTCTTCAAAATGAACTGGCCGTAACTTTCAGGAAAGCAGTCCCGATCAAAGACGAAGGCATGAAGCAGTTGTCCGCAAGCAAACGGCATGACAAGCCAACTGCCAAACCACCACGGTCGATCTCCCTTCGGCCATATGTAGCCGCTCGTCGATAGTGCATTGTAGCCATATTCTAGACTCCTAGAGAAGACATATATGGCCACGGTGATGCGCAACTGCTCGGCGGGCGCGATTCCAAGGAAGAAGCCAGCCAAAGACGCTCCGATCGCAGGTGTGTATTTCGATGTTAATGCTTTCGAAATTCGTGGATTTCGCTCTCGGAAAGGTTCTGCAGACTCTTCGAGTAATGCTGCTCTCAATCGCTTGAAGAATCTATGCAGCAAGCGATGGAAGAGCAAAATCGTGGAGAATGAAAGAGCGATTCGTGTGTTTTTGTATCTCGGCGCAGGCTTCGCTTTGACGTCGACGGTTCCCCTTCGCTGCGCGATCTTGCCGAGAACAAAGTCCATGCTCTTCAGAGCCGTGAACAGTCCAAGGTATACGCGCAAGGCGGCGCGAACACTAGCAACATTGTAATCACCACTTTCGCTGCTTGCCTTCGTTATCCTTTCGAACCGAGGAGGATTTGGCGTTTGCTTCTGCACTCGTTTCGGCGCTTTGGATATGAGGTAGTTATGCAACAACTCATACTCCCGAGGTGAAAGCGTATATCGTAAAGCCGTTCGTGTTATGGGGTCGACGGGGCGTTTCGAAAGACTGCTTGCGGAGGACGCAGCCGATGACTTTCCTGAGGCCGAAGAAGACATCCTCCGCCTGATGTCCCTCAGAGTCGCGCGCTCTGCATCAGAAACCTGGGGAAAGGAAGACGAACGCCGCGGCCGATGATATTTATTATCATCGTAATCTGAGGGTGGAGATCGCAGGCGCGTCCGAGAAGAGGCTAGCGTGGTGGTCCTCTCCCAGCCTTCGGAGAATTCGCCAAAGAGCCGAGGCTGCTGCTTGTGATCGCCAAGCTCATCGCTATCCACCACCACCTTCTTCAGCACTCCTCCAAGCGATACAATACCATTCAGCAATGGCATCACGGCAGGACCGCATGGTGAGAGTCCGCCAACGTGCCATCGGCTGGCGACGATGCTCTTATCGCTCTCGACCTGAATTTAACTTCCATGTTCGCGGACCCCCTGTTCTTTCTGACCTTTGCGGAGATGGACACTGGTAGGCAAGAGAAAGATGAATGTCGCGAGTAGTGACACGCCACTCCTTGGCGACAGTCTGCCAAAAAAGCGAGTTTGCCTATATGCCGAAAAAGACTTCACTTCTAGACTGGCCCTGCTTTGGAATTCATATCAGACTGACTGTAGCAGTATTGCCAGCATCTATATACCGCCAAGGCTTCCACAAATCTGCGGCAAAGATGATGGACACACTGGCAGAGTCGTCGTGCTCAGACTCCCTTCATTCAAGAAATCTACTGTTTACTCTGCCCTTCGAAATTCGATCTATGATCTACGAATACTCTCTTACAAGGCAGTTCACAATACGTCTCACTTCACGGACTCACGAAGGCCCATCTCTTCTGCGAACGTCACATCAAATACGCCGAGAAGCACTACCAATCTACACAGTCAGCAATGATTTTACTGTGTTTCTACCATTGAACAAGTTTGGACGCTTCGCTACGTGGTTCAGGGAGACCATTGATCTGAACAGCAAGCCTGTTTCCTTCGGAGGCATGCGAATTCGCGTGGTCGAGCTGAGAGAAACCGATCTACCGCACATCTTGCCCCTCCTCGAGCTAGTACGAACGGGCAGACCCCGATTGACCCTCTCGAATTTCTTCTTTATTGTTTACAAGGGCCGCAATGAGCTCAGGCAGCTCGCTGGAGATGACATTGAAGAAGCATTCAAGGCAGCTTTCATTGCGGCTAGAATCGCGAAATCAACTAAACTGATGGTTTGGAGGGTGACCGGGATCATAAGGACAACGATCCACGGCGATTCACCGAATATGACAGAAGCACTCAAGAAAGTACGAACAGAGATGGGCTGTCCAATGCGCAAGAGCGAGTTGAAGAACGAGCAGGCTGTCAATCGAGCAGCTGATAATTGCATTCAGACTGTCGCTGGAACGGACGATGCTAACGGCCTTGAGTGGGAGGACACGGACGAAGCAGTCTTGTAGCTGCTTGCACGGGCCAGAGGTTCTGGGAAAGGACTTGAGGGCAAAGAGTGCTTCGGATACCAGCAAAGGGAAAGTGATCTCTGGCACTGCCTGAGCTTGTTTTTGACAGAAGTTCTGACATGCCTGAGGCAGTCACTTTTCCCTGCATGATGACGACCTCGATCCTGAGCCTGGAGCTCACACCCATCTCCTGCATCTTAGTAAAGCACTTCTTGCTATACGACACACGAATGCAAAGACTAGCACTCATCAAACGCACAATGTCCAGCTCTACGATTAAGCAGAGACTTAACCCACGTAACTTCCCTCGCCCGCCTTCTTGCGAAAAGACTCCTCGTCACTTGGAAGTGAAATGGCCAAATGGGGACACAATCGCAGAGACCAAGGAAGCATACTGGGTCCTAGAAACCTTCCATCCACCAACCTACTACCTTCCGCCTTCATCACTTAAGCTATCTCTAAGCAAGAACTCACATGGAAGCTTTTGCGAATGGAAGGGAAGAGCATCGTATTATGACATCAAAGATCCAGACGGTAAAGAGGTGAGGAGCAGGATTTGGAGTTACGATAATCCTACTGGTGGATTCAAGGAGATCAAGGACTACCTGAGCTTCTATGCAGGTCCTTGGGATTGCTATGTGGATGGTGAGAAGGTTGAGGCTCAGCCTGGAGACTTCTATGGTGGATGGATGACGAGTGATATTGAAAGAGACCATGTTAAGGGTGCGCCGGGCACAAGGCATTGGTAGTAACAGGAAGTGCGTCTGGTCCGTGCATAATGCCACCATTGCTACAATACGAATCCACATACTGCTAAAATGGAAAAGAGCCATTTTGCCGCCTGAAGTTGCGGGCAATGTCGGTAAGTACGAGCTCATGCTCACTTCACCCCAGGCTGCAAAAGTCTGCGAGTGAGCTGTTGTTTGGTGGGCATATCTAGGAAATTGGGTTCACTTCACAAGCGAGGTGAAGTTCAACATTTTCGGCAAGGAGCTGTCTGCCTGGACACTATATCTTCTTACTTCTGTTCTAACCAACCATGTCTCTCACCATCGCCACACAACCGACATCATGGACGACTTCGACAGCGACTTCGACGACGGCATCGGTATCAACATCAAAGCTGAGCCGCAAGACAGTGGAGATGAGCTGAACGGCGCTGTTGGTGCCCTTCGAGGCAACGGCCCCGATGATGAGACTTGGACGCCGCGCAAGAGAAGCATGAGAAAGAAGAAGAAGCCAAAAAAGGCGAAGAAGAATCCCAACAAGAGCTTCAGCAAGAGCCGCATTCTGAAAGGCTTGTCGTCAGCACCGCTACCTGAGAAGCCTTCGTACGACAATGTCCCAGAGCGCGTCTTCTTTGTCCTCCCACCAGAGTTGAGGAATCGTGTCTACGACTATGTTCTTGACTACGAGACCTACGACTTCACCAGAGATGAAACGAAGGTCACGAACATCTGGCACGGAAGAAAGGACGGACCAGCCATCCTCAAAGTCTGCCGGCAAATGAGGGCAGAGGCTCTGCCAATGTACTATGGTAAGAGCGAACTCTTGCTTGTAGCGGCTCCCAGCCGATTGAACGGCATTCGTCACTGGTTCTCCAAGCTCAGAGAGAAGTACGGTTGCGAGGCCAACAACTACACACCAATCGGAAAATTCAGTGTGAGAATTTACCCTCTTGGTTGGGCCGATCTCGGATACCTTGAGGCTTTGGCGCACATCGTTTCAGAGAACTTCAACGCATGGGACGGCCATGCCGAGTGGGGCTTCGAGGGCAACCTACGCAGAAGAGCAAACTTAGAGGCTACTTTCCGCGAAGTGACTGAACTGGGTACAAAAGCGTTCGCCGAGGATTGGGACGAGACCGAGCTGGGTCATGAGTTCGAGGACTGGCTGGTAGCGAAGCTGGAGGACAAGATGGTGAAGCTTGGCATGAGGAAAGGACTCTCTTACAAGAGGCTCAACCAGCGGAAGCAGGGTATCGAGCCGCTGAAGAAGGGCTTGCCAGGCCAGTTCTTCGCTACGGAGGAGCTTCCAGATGCCGAAGCTGATGTCGAGAACTATTCACGCACCGCCATGGCTCACATTCCGACCAGTGATCGTGTCACGCGCTCTCAGAAACGCTCTGAGGCCGAGGAGACCGAGCCATAAGGAATGAGAAGGAAGCTCGAAGCAGGAAGTGAACAGGCTTTCCTCAAAGCGGCGAGCCGAATCTCTCCCTAGGAGGCACATCACATTACTGGTAATCTTCAAGGACTACCTCTGGTATCGCATGGGTTGTCTCTGAGACGGCGAAATTCGCACACGGTGCAGACACTACTCATATCCGCAGCACATTTGGTTGCTCATTCCTCTAGGCGTAGCAAATCATTGGAGAGGCAAGCAGCCCTTAGGCGCGCAACGGACATCGACACCGCGCTGGACGTAGGTACAGTAAGATAACATGAATCTGATCTCAGCTCTGGCTTTGAACTCTCACATCAATGCATTCCATAATCTGAACTTGACGACTGTGATGACAACCTACCCAGCATCCCGTAGACTTTACCATTTGCCCGAACCACAACCACAACCCCCTCACTGAAACCGATAAATCCCATCTCCCCTAGCCTGAACCTGTCGACTCTGCCTCAACGCCGCAGCCGTTCCCTCAATTGGCTGCCACCTAACCTCAATCTCCTCATGATCCTTACTTAACAGTCCATCCTTGCCCCAAATCTGAAAATGCAATCCAGTACCCACAAGCGCTCTCACCTCATACTCCGCCCTGTAATATTTCGGCTTCGTGTTGTACCAATGCCGATTCTTAAGCTTGAGATGGTCTTTCGCAACCACGAACTCGATTTGGCAAACGCTTTTGCAGCCGCCTCGTTTCATGCTATGGGGAAGCTGGTTTGGTGGGAGGGTTGACATCAGGATTGTGGCGTGTTGGGGTTGGTCGGAGCGGGAGTAGTTTAGTTTGTGGCGATATTTTTGGCGGATGCCTTCGGTCGCGTCGACGACTTCGCCCTGCAAAACATCAGCGACGTCGTGAGAGTGGTTCGCCTGGAGCACTCACCTGTCGTATGATCCATGAGACCTGATTAAGCGCCCACTTGACTTCTGGCTCGTACTCGTCCCCGACTACATCATCTAGAATGTGCTTCTGCGGGTCGTATCGCTCTCTGCACAAGATGCCGTAGCTGACAGGTGAGCACTTCTTGCCATAGATCTCAGCTCCACCTCGGATCGTTTGTGTTCGTGCCATGACTAGACCATGGCAAACAGCAAGTTGTGGCTCAGTTGCGAGAAGCACCCTCATACTCTGGCAGTTTCGGAACGGTACCTCGTGACCGTTCTCGTATCGTGCTCTCGCTCTTCGCTGGACGTATGGGGAACTGCCAAGGCCGCCAGAGAGCACCAGATACGATATGTACTCCCGAGGATGCGAGTTCTGCACGATCTGTAGTTGCTGATCGATCAGACCGAACATCTTCTCAAGCTGCTCATCGAAGATTGATCGTAGCTCGTCAGTTGTCATTACGAGTTTCGAGCTCTCAATGCCGACTTCCAAGAAGTCTAGATTTGGTGCTAGGCCAGGTATTGGTATGTATAGCTTTGGGATGTTCATGCCTTCGACACCAAACGAGCACTTAAATGTCCGGAACTGATCGTCAACCATCTTCGCAATAGTGGTGTCAAGATCTCCAGGTATGTGATCCTTGACGGGATTTAAGCGATCGAACAGTAACTTTCGAGCCTTGTAGTCGATCAAAGTCGATCCAACAGCGTTGCCCTCGGTCCAGCTGAGAGGCTCTAATCCTACTCGTGCTTGAGCAGTAGAAATGACTTTGAGCACATTTAGATCTGTCGTGCCACCACCTGCATCGCATACGAGGAAGACTTCATCCTTCTCCATTTTTCTGGTTGAGTAGACTGCTGCTGCTTCGGCTTCTGTGAGATATATGCTTGCTCTTTCTTTGGTCTTCTGGCCGAAGCCTGCGACTTTGATGTGACGCTCCATGGCGGCGATGAGACTTGGGTCCTTCCATGTCGTGGGTACACTATTCACAGGTCAGAGATGCCGGGACGGGTGATGTACTGAATATGTTGCTGTATCACACCTGAAAACATATTCCACTTTCTTGTTCTCGTATCGTGGTAAGGTTTCATCAAAGTGTCGATTGATATATCGATGCAGACAATGCATGTAGTCACGGAACCAGCTTTGCGCTTGCTCAATCGAGGGGGCGATGCCAGTCGGGTCTTCGTAGTTAGGGTCGAGGTATAGCTTGAACAATTCGTTGAACTCGCAAGTCTCATCGTCTGGGTTGCAGAGAAAGCCCCAGCTCTTGAGCTTGTCTGACTTGATATCGTAAGAGATAGCTGTATCGACTTTGTTGCGCAGTTCGTGCCCAAGCTTGCCAGGCCATCGTTGAATCGTCTTTGGTTCGGGCCATTCTGGTCCCATCGAGTATGCAACTCCTGTGCAGGTCACTATTAAAATTCAGCATCCACATCCAGCACATGTTGCGAGAATATCCTCGCTTAGTCTTGTGCCTACTGCCAAAGTCGATGCCTACGATAATGTCCGGATGCCATGTTGAGTTCATGTTGTGACAATAGTAATAGAGTATCAGTTTTCTGGACCTTATCGCGACGTTAGTACTCTGGGGCTCGAGATCGTTCCTGCAGGTCAACACGCACCTCTGCTAATAGCATGAGGCACGGATGTTCGAGCTTGGAGATCGTGTCGGTCGTAGCAGGAGCTCCGGCGTGAACCAGCTAGCCAGCCTTTCCAGCAGCGTAGCCGCTCGAGAAAGATTAGCGACAGCCATTTCACAACGCAACCATTGGCTTTATTGTAAGGTCCAAGCTTCAAGGTGACATGCAAGCTAATGCAGACCGCCGCAAAGCCACCAAGATCCCAACCTGCGGCGGCACGATGTTGCTTCGCCACATGGCTCTCGACGAGGATTAATGAAGTGGACAGGACATGTTTCCCAGTCACAAGGAACAGAACGAATTACCAAGCAGGTCTCATTGTCGAGCCGCCCTGCAAGTGTCGCGGGCGTAGGATTGGCTCGGAAGTGTACATATCCAGAGGATAGCAGGACCGCCCCTGGCCTGGAACGGGTTCACTGAGCGAAGGAGGACGATTGAGTGTCTTTTGATGCTTCCAGAAAAACAAGCAGCTCGAAGCAACATGGAGCCGGGGCATCAAGAGGTACCGGAATGCCCAGCCTTTCCGACAAATTGGGTTCCAGCCTTTCCACTGCGTCGGGAGCCACGCTAGCTACCCTGCAGGTGGCGTCTGTGTCTTTAGCTTTCAATAGTCCCGTGCAGTCAGGCGCCTTACGAACAGAGTTCACGAGTCTTTGCATGTTACAGCCTTGCTACTGCAGACGGGTAAAGGCGACTCGGAGCTCCTCTCTTCGAGTTTTGGCTGCATTGTTGAACCTCCTGAGCTTCTTAGTTGATAGCACTTGGCGTACTTCATAGCGACGCCTGTTATTTTCTGGGTATCTTCGAAAGCCATTTGAATCGTCAAGAATTCCAGAAACATTTCTCTTCATAATCATGATAAGCTACCGTCCATACAGCACAAACGGTGCGCCGGCAACTATCACATCTTATGTCGGCGATGTCGCCACGCTTTTGCAAAGCCAGGCTATATCGACCACTGTGCGAGCTGCCTCTCCAGGACAGGAGGCTCTGACGATCATTGTCGTCGCAGACATTCAGCAATTTCCAGCAGCTCAAAGTCCTCCTCCAAGTTCAAGCACAGGCGGTGCAGGAACAGCAGCGTCGACTAGAGTGACTATAAGCGATGTCACGACCGTGCATACACTGACTGGAAACAACCCGGCCAAAACAACTTTGACCACGCCGTGTCCTGAGAGTATTGGCAGTATTGATTCGACAGGAGCTCTGCACTTGCCTACACTGTGCGTCGTGCCCCCCAATGGCCAGAGCGTTGTGACAACATCATCAAGTACGGTATCAAAAGGTCCTTCGGCAAGCACGATACCAGATGCAGCGGCGAGCTCCTCAGCGGCCTCAGCTACCAATAGTGCCCAGTCAACCTCCCACTCTTCGGACGCAGGTGCAATAGCAGGAGCGGCAGTCGGATCAGCCATTGGCGCTGCTCTGATTGCCTTCCTCCTTACGTTCTTCCTCTGTGTTCGAAGGCGCCAGAAAGACCAGCGAGGTGG
This sequence comes from Pseudocercospora pini-densiflorae CBS 125139, assembly GCA_000504365.2. Classification (NCBI taxonomy): domain Eukaryota; kingdom Fungi; phylum Ascomycota; class Dothideomycetes; order Mycosphaerellales; family Mycosphaerellaceae; genus Pseudocercospora; species Pseudocercospora pini-densiflorae. Next base: position 47,400 of record AWYD02004545.1, on the reverse strand, counting down.
AGTTTTCATGACCGAGAAGCCGTCTCCAGCCCATGCTTGGGATGCCTTTCTACCGCAGTCCGCAGATGACGGCACGATTCAACGATCTGTCAATGCGTTGTACAGCCAGATTGATCAGCATGTGGAGAACTACTACGGTAGTAATGCTATGGCGAGCATTTCCACAGAATCCCGAGCTGCGCTACACAAAGTTGATGGAGGTATCCTTCCGAAGTCTGTCGAGGATTTGATGCGGGAAACCATGACACCAATTCCGGTGATCAAACATTGCTTCGCCTGGATGATCCTGTCGCGGTTGTCTCCGACATATCAGGGCGAGGACTCCCTTCTACCACCAGAGTTAGCACGGCTGCCAACGAAGCAAAGCGGAACGAAGGGTAGAAGTGCCCGGGAAGACCAAGGTGAGGAACAATGAGCCACGCTATCTTGACACAGACTGATCCTGCGCAGCAATGGAACAAGCATACCCGTACTGGCGGGTCCTGACGGCTCACCTACTGTACCCGCGACACACTGCTGCAGGCCAAAGTCTCCGTACTCATGACGGGGATATCGTTGAGACACTGTCCATGGCTTTTCAGCCTTGGAGCAAGAATGTGAAGAGTGGTGCTTCCGCATCAGAACACCTGAGCAGCGTCCTGAAGACCGCGACTGAGGCCGGTCTTCTGATTCTGTCTCAGCCTAGCACGTTCGCTTTCGAGTGGGATGTGCTAGACAATGCGAAAGCGGCACCCGGAGCGGCAGCCAGTACCGCAATTGTGTTGCCTGCATTCGAGAAGACTGCTGATGAGAGAGGTGAGCGGCTCGCACAAAGGTACGTGTTGGCAAAGCCAAAGGTTGAGGCCATCTCCTTCTAGCGGCAATGCGTTCTTGGTCAAAGTCTTGGGAAGATGCGAGAGATCTTGTTTAAATAGTGATGCGACATTCATTTTCGTTTACTAGCTCAAAGCATTTGGTAGAAGCTGCGATCTTTCAAACTGCAATTCTCTCCATCTTTGACTTCGCGCTCTTCCACTTATTGGGTCAGTTCTGCCTGTAGAAGACGTCGGACCCGATGCCGGCGGCGTTACCAAAGGAAGTGATGAGACCGATGGAGATTTCGAGACTCGGCGAGGTTTGGGCGGCACAGGCGGAGGCTTCTTTTTCACGATGCCGGCAGTGACAGTCGGTAGAAGTTCTGGAGCTTGCGCCGATGGGCTTTGCATTGCCAGCTTAGAGAGGTTGTCGCCCTGACGGTGAAGCTGAGCATCAAGCTGACGTTTTGTACGACTTCTCTCTAGCAAATTCGCCGGCACTTCGGTAACGATCAGCACAGGCTCGGGTGCACCTGCACCGTCGTCTTGTAGCACACGTTCAGGCAATTCGCTGCCAGGAGAACATTGATGGGAGGTCTGGGACGACCGGGCCTGCAAAACCACTTCTGGGAATTCACTCTCGAGCGATGGCCTGCATGTACTTTTCGGGCTGGTAGGAACCGGTTTCCTGGCAAGACTGACTGGTATCTGTTGAACTTCTCCTGCGCCATCTCGGCTCGTGTCGAGCTTCAGCATGTTATGGAAGAGCGGGATGGGAGCTAGCTCTGGGGAGTCGCAAGTGAACACGAATCTGGGGTTTGCTGGTTCACGTGCCAACTGAGAAGGTAAGGTCTCCCAGTCCCTGCGAACTGGACGCGTACTTGCTTCCTTGCCGACCAGCGGAGCTTCCACGCTATTTGTGTCCACCTGAAGGTCATTGAAAGACAATGCAGGCTCGTGGGTTGTGATATGATGTGGCAGTTCAAGGTGCCTCGGAATGTCCTCGGCGATTGACACAGTCTCTACGCCTGGCTGGGTTGAGAGGTCCGTCACAGGTACATCTGGTTGCGGAGTGGGCGGAGAACGTGTTGAACGCTGAATCGTAAGCTGGCTTGGTTCATTCGTTGAAAAGGTAGGCAATGACCGTCGGTCTCCAAGCTCTCTCGCACGCTGAGCCAAATGCGCAGTTGCAGAGCCAAGAGATGAACGCGTGGCTTGAGACTGTTCATCAGGTGTACCTCCTCGGACAGCTGCCGCTCTGTGTGCCGCGTTCCAGGACGGAAGAGCGTAGTCACTCAGTTGCGAACGATGGACCGAATTCGGTGAGAACATAGTGCACTTTGACTCAAGTGATAGCCGTGAACTCATTCTTCGCTGCGTCTCCACAAAGCCATCCACCACGCTCATTTCAGGGCTTCGAGCACCTTGTTTGAAAACCCCCGATCTCATCTCTGCTACATCTTGTTCGTGTAGCGGTGCTGAATTCATCCGGTCTCTGGGTCTTGCGCTGGCATCGACAGCACCATTCGCTGAAGCCGAGTCGGCACATGGCAATCCCGGCATCAATACACTTGGTGTGCTTGCTCGAGAGTCCAGGCTTGACATACTGGGACTTGATAGCCCAGGCTTGTACGGGACATAGCGCTGTGTGTGTAATGGACGCTGATCTCGAGCCTCAGCATCCTCGCGGGATGGTGCCTCTATGGCGCTGGCAGGTGGTCGGGAGAGGCCGAACTGCCCCAGTTTCGCATGCTCTCCATGATACTCATTCTCCTTCAAGCTCTCTAGGTTGGTGCTCGCTCGTCGGTGTTGCGATTGCACTTGGCTATCAATCACAAAATTGCTGCTTGCTCTCCGCAGCATGTTCCTGGTCCGGCTCTCGGTTAGAAATTGGCTTTCTTCGTAGGTTGGTGGCGGGTTCGAGTCGGGCAAAGACCGTGATGGGGAAGATTGACGTGGTTCGTCCTTGCGGCAAAGAATATTTAAAGCGGTCTGTAGGCTCTCACTGGCAAGACCGAGTTGGCTTAAGCTGACCAGGATCCGAGGCGATTCTCGCAAAATAAACACAAGCACTGTTCCCAAGCCTGTGCTATTATTTTCTGTGTTCATAGACAAATGACAAGGTTCGACGAGGCTCGCAGTTTCGGTCAGAGCTCGCTCTGCGTTCTCAAATGTTCCGTCTATCAACTGCTTCTCGATACCTGAAAGTAAGCGTGAATTTTGCCTCCGCAGCGCTTTCGCAGCATCGAGTCGGCCGTTGATATCGTTCACTGCATCCAGCAGACTGATGGCTTGCTTGTCGATGGCTTTGATTTCGAACACCTTTGCCGTTGGCATGGTCGCGGGACTTTCACCAGCTGATGCTTTTGCGGACTCCATCTCAAGTACAAGCTAGGAGGCTTGTTCTGCCCTTCACCGAGGCCGTGAGGATCGACTAATGATGGAATTGATAGCCAGATGATGCGCCTGCTACTCATGCCGGTTTGAGCCGTGCGTTCACTATTCTTGTGGTCGTTCGAAGCAAGGCGCAACCTGCGCCCAGAGCCTTCGAGATGAAATGCTGCCAAGCAACCCGCATTGAGGCGCGGGCGGTATTTGCGTAGATCTCCAGTGCGGTTGCTGGAACTCCACGCGCAACACTCTATAGCGAAGTATATGATCGGCAATCGGGGCCAAACTAACCACGCGAGATGCTATCGTGTGGATCATGCAATTACCACTATAGAAGCTCTTGCATCTGTACGCTAAGCCACTCATACGCCGTTTCTGTGCCTCCCTCGGGTCTGAAAAGGCTCGCAACAAAACCCAAAGAGGTCCAGAGCCGCGCCGCCAGCATGCGAGCAGTGTTGGCTGATGTGACACGGCTGAGCTGCATGTATTATACATGAGAACGATGCGGCCTTCCGAGAAAGGACCATGATTGGTTGATCGAAGCTGTCTCCGAGAGTGGCCTTTTCTCTCAGCCTTTCTGGAAGATCGCGGCTCGACTGCCTCGGGTGCTCGAAGCCGCAGGCATTGCGCGTCTTCTCACAGGTGAGGGGCTCATGTTGAAATTGCTCAGACCATGAGTTCGAACTGTAGGTCGTGATGATGGTAAGGATTGGTGGGTGTACAATTAAGACGCGTCGAGAGAGTGATGTCGTAGACTTTGCGCGGGCCACCGCCGCCGGCAATACCTCGGATATACGGTCTTGGCAAAACAATCGCAACTTCGATCGCTTAGGGCTTGCCTCTGCTATCCTTCACCATCGTGCAAACATTGATTTTAACGCCTCTATACTGTCAAGAGCCACGAGTACGGAACAACGACAAGTATTTGGTGAGCCGGAATCGTCAGTCGAAGGGCTCGCGGCCACGACAGCACGTGGACCTCATCCACACCGTGCATCGAACTTACGCGCACTCATAGCTCTCTGGATCCATGTAGGCTCAATGCCCCAGAGCAAAAATATATGACGAGACTAGCTGGTCTCCTCGGATTTACGGCATGAACGTCTCTAGATGGGACCGAAATGTGGATGTACAGAAACAGTCGCGTGCATCGAATCAATAATCGCACGCTTCTATGCCCGCATGCGAAAGCAGCACGACCTGCAGGCTCACTGTCCCTTTAGAGAGCTGCAAATTCGTGGCTGTGGAGCACATCTGCATTGGTCCGCAGCGAGCTATTCACATATCGCATTGCTAGCTCTGTTTCCCAGCAGATCGGAAAGGCTGAAACTCTAATTCTGCACAAAGGCTGGATGTTCAGGTACTCCGCGATACCCCAGCTATCGAAGCCATTGCTGCGTCCACAGCAGCTACCTCCTAGAAAGTTGTACGAGCATGAACTGGGCCAATGGCCTGGCAACCCAGACGCGAGACACAGCATGCGCTGACATAAGATCATTAATGGTAACTGGGCAACAGGCTACTACAAACAGATCCCTTCACTCCTGTCACTTCTGCCGATAGGCTTCTGGTTTGAAGATACCTGTCTGCTGGGTCTCATAGCTGCTCTCATAGGGCACACTATCATATGTGATTGAGTCTCTTCCACTTTTTCTCCTCTTGATGCGGAAGATCAAGAAGACAGCAGCACCAAGAAGCGCAAGACCCACGATCCCTGCGCCAACGCCAATGCCCGCGAGAGCACCTGTACTTAGTCCTGGCTTGCTGATACTGGTCTGCGTTGATGACGATGTCGGCGTCGGAGTAGTGGAAGGGGTCATCGTAGCAGCGTCGACTGGGACGTTGTTTCTCATGAATGCAGGTGCCGATGCCGGAGTGAATCGTGGCAGATCACTGGCCTCCCAAGTGACAAAGAAGTTGCCATAGTGAGAGAGCAGCCCGCTTGACACAGTTGTAGCCTCCGGGGTTGAGAAACTGTCTATTCCGCTGCTTCCATATCCAGTGGCCGTGTTAAGCACGACCGGCGTCACGACAGCAGCGGTGCAAACGGCCGACGCACCAACAGCGACACTTCCGCTGGATGCTCGTCAGTCGAAGGATATCACTCATATTCACTGTGTCAACTTACGTTGGACAGCAGACGGCGCTTGTGAGAGACCCGCTGGACTGGATAAGATACGGAGTCCAAGCTTGAGGACAAACTCCTGGCGAGAAGCTGTAGATACCAGGAGACGGCTCACACATTTTGAGGAATCCTGCGGAGCCATAGCCAATGGTCCATTCTTGAAACGATGGAGCTGGATTGAAGGAAGACTGTCAATCGAATGTCAATCTCCAATGCCAATATACTCACTGGAAGTGATCGTTGTGTATATTGTTGACGGTGTAATGTAATCGTCCGATGTGATTGCTTCAGTTGATATGGCCGAGTACTCAACATCCACAGAGAGTAGACCACCCCATGCAGCAGTTACAGAGTTCAAGGCGCAGTACGTTGGAGCCGAGAAGATCGTTGTGAGCGGCGATGGCGCTGAAGTCATTATGAAAAATGGAAGTCGACTCTCCTGAGCAATATGTGTGGGGCCTCAAGGCAAGAAAAGAGACCAGAACGCAAGACTGAAACAGCTCGACGTTGAAAGTATTTGCTACAAATACCTAGGTCTCGGATTACGTTGCCGAATATCAGTATGGTCAATCATTGCGAGTGCACCTACGAATTAACTTCAGCCTTGCTTTCTTAGCGGCACACCATATTACCACATAGGTGATGCAGCTAGAAGTGCAGGCCGCATTGAGCTGTGGCTGTAAGCCGTCGAGAATCGCCACCGTGACTGAGCACGTCACGCGATCGATAGCGAGATAAGCGACCCTCTTCGAGATACCGTCCAGAACTGAAATGACTGAGAGCGACCTTCGCAATGATTCAATGCACCGACAGCTCTGACAAACTCATCCAAACCAAATGAGTATACCATTTGCAATGACAAAGTGTAAGCAGCGAAACCATGACCAGTCTCACTCAAAGTCTCGGCGCCTTCCAATTCGGCTTCCTCCTCTCACTAAAAGCCCTCAAACCCTCCTGCATATTCTCTCCCTTCTGCAACTCATTCCATTCCCTGGCATTAATCAAATTCGTCGCCTCAACAACATCAGCCGTCGTCCATCCCTCCCTAAGCATAGCTCTCGTACAAATCACAGAATCAGGACTAATCTCCGCAATCTCCTTCGCCCACTCAATAGCCCTCGAAATCAACTTCTCCTGCGGCACAATTTCATTAACAATCCCCCACTCATAAGCCTTCTTCGCATCAATAATTTTGCCGGTGAGGGCAAATTCGCTGGCTCGTTGAAGTCCAACGATTCGGATCAATCGAGGTAGGGCGCCGGAGTATGCTGCAAGACCGCGTTTCGCTTCAACAAGTCCGAACTCCGCATGTTCCGCCGCAATCACAATATCGCAATTCAACACATTCTCACACCCTCCACCAAGAGCTAAACCATTGACTGCAGCTATTATAGGTTTCTTACCCCGACGATTACTGAGAGCTTCGACGCCGGGAACATTTCCAGGTCCAAGATTGGCTGTATCTTTGCCTGCTGCTACGGCTTCTGCGACGTTTCTGTTCCATTCTTTGAGATCTGCGCCAGTGGAGAAAGCTTTTGCGCCGGCACCAGTGAGGATTGCTGTGGTTAGGGTTGGTTCGGAGTCGAACCAGCGGAAGACGGATGTCATTTCCAGTAATGCGGCACGGTCTGTGCAGTTCATGTCTTTTTCTCGGGACATGGTCATCATAAATACTCGGAAAGCTGGGTAGGAGAGTTTGAGGAATGATGTTGGGGGTGGTTGCTGGGAGAATGGGGGAGTGGCCATGGTGGATAACGAGTGGATCGAATGCAGTGTAAGACTAAATTTAATGTTCATTCCTTGTTGTGTCGCTCCAGATTGACCGACTTTCAAATGGTCGTAATTCTGCGATGTATGTGGTCGGCTATGGGAAGTAGCAGTGAGAGGAGGAGGAAGGTGGAGTTACCATGCGCTAACCGCATTTGACAGTAATTGTGGATCTCAAAAGAATCAAGGCATCGGAGGTAGTTGTGTCCATTTCGACTGAAGATGAAGCGATTGTCTGTAGCGAGTGACTTGGGCAACTCGAAATGTCTCAGACTGCGATGGTAGCCGTCTGAGCAGATCTACCGCTGACAAAAGTCATCCTCTCCCTCTCCACTGTCCTCACAGCCGAACATGCAGAACGAATTGAAGGAAATCGAACCGTCTTTCGTCGGGTTGCAATTGAAGAGTGTGTCTTCCATATGTTCCGTATTCGTGGGCTCGCCATTTGCTTTCAGAAGCTCGATCATGCGGTCCTTGTAGCTTGATAAACGTTAGCCACCAGCTGTTGAGAGCAATGCGTGGCGGTAGTACCAAGTGCAACAAGATCGCGGCCACAGTATGAGAGACCGTTGATGCAGTATGTCTGGCGAGGCACATTGAGTGCCATAGCTGCAGTGGCGATTGCCGCCAAGGAGATTAGAGAGATATTGACCATGATTGCTTGTTTGCGTCGGTGATTATTGTCTTGTGCTGAATCTGAGCAGGTTTATTCTTAAAAGCAGTGAAGTAAATGTCTGTACTTATATTTAGCTTGAGTCACTTTCATCCTTCGATTCGTATTGCATTCCTTGTGCTTGGTTCGGCGGCTCCGTGAAACAAGCTGACCTTGGCTCTTCACCTGTGTAACGATACAATCGTGGTTTTCCTTTGGGTACGAGAGCTGATGGGAGCAGTCATGCGATGAGATCCGCGAAGTGAGTAAGGTGTGATGAAAGCAGGCCGTGATCCAATGATGCTTCAATGGACCTTTCAAATGGTGTCTGTATCACTCCAAGAGCGGCTGAAGCCAAGAATGTCACGTAGCATGAGGGAATAGACCTGTGCAACATGAAAAGCTTCCCGCAGTGGTAGGGAGGGACAAAGAACGGTCTGCCAGATGGGGCCCGCACCCAACGCTATACAGGCGGAGAATGGCTGTGAGGCCAACATAAGGACTCGAAAGCAGAGGAATGCCATGGTGAGGCTGATATTCCGATCGTCTCGGGAGTAGTCTAATCTCTCTCGCGGAAAGCCTTACTGCGAATGCAATTTGGTTCCTGTCGTGGAGTTTGAAACGGAGAGTAGCGAATATAACTGCAGGATGGCCGGACACTTTCCCAGTCCTTGACAGGCTCATGCGTCGTCCATGGCCTCTTCGTTCAACGCCAGAGGTTGTTCCAAGAGCAGGCTCCTTTAGGCTGTCGTGCTTCCTGATCCCCTTGTGAGACAAGACTGTGCCGATGTGGCCCGTTGACCGGATGCAGGCTCCATAGCCTTGAGAATGTCTTCCAAGTCCGAGAATGGCTTGATAGACCAGTCACTCTGTCATTCCAGCTGTACGTCCTGAACCGACATCGGAATGATACGATACTGTCACAGGATGGAAGGAAAGAAAGGAGTGATGAGGCTGCGATTGTGTTTTGAAAACAAGGATGCAGCCACGTGCGCTTGCTGCACGATTTCGTCACAGTCTGCGAGGATTCTCGCAGCGCTCGCATGACCATCTCGAACTTCTCTCGCGTGGGCGGCGGCGCAAGTGGTGTATACCCGTAGCCGACGAGTAGTCCTATGCATAGGAGAGCATACGGCTCTTGCGGAACGCGTCAACAAGTCAGCGCCATGGCCGGACTACAACAGACTAATTCTAGCTTGTCTACCAATCCGCGATAGCAGTAAACATTCCCTGTGAATGCTCCTCCAGCCCAGGACCTACAAGCTCTTGCAGCTTCCGGATAGTCACTGTGGAGGAGAGGAAGAAGACAACTGCGCAGATTTCTCATTTTGGGAGCAGCCAAATCGGCCACATATCGAGGAGCGCAGGCTTCGCGCTGCCCGCAAGATGCTGCTCGTTCATCAGGCAGGAAGCGTGAAAGTGGGAGAAGTGGTGCGATATACACTTACCTACACGCCGAGCAACGATCGCATACTGCCTACGCCACAGCACCTGCATCTAAAAGTCAAGAACACATCCGCAATACCACTACGCGCAGCTTGGGTCCACGGCCCATACGCGCTGCACGTTTCGGCGTACTCGGCCAACTTCAATCCTCATCATAAGATCGACAATCCGAAACGAGATGGAGTGCCAGAGTATGAGCCAATGGTCAAAGCAGGTGGTAGCTGGACATCGAAGCTGCTTGTACCAGATGAGATACGCGAGACGGGCGCAGATCTCGGCAAGCGCAGGAGCTACTCGCAGAATGAGCAGGCGGCAGATAGGGAAAAGGGAAACGTGACTTGGATCATAGAGGTTGCATCGCAGATTCTTTTCTCCAATTCGGCGTCTGTAGGGTTCGAAGTGCTTGTAGGCAGAGATGAGCGCAGTCTGGAGTTGGGCTTTGCTGCTGTTGCTGGACACGGACATGGCGGGCCAGCGCACATCAAGGAGATTCAGGGCGATAAGGAAAGAAAAGAGGCGAGAAAGAGAGGAAACCAGCAATATGAGGGTGTCTACTCAAAGGCTGTGAAGCTAGTTGTGGAAGATACAGATACTCTTTGGGACAAGCCGCCACTGCCCTCTTGGGATGATGAAAATAGCAAATCGAAACGGCGCAAGTCGCTGAGTAGACGAAAGAGTGAGGACGCAAAGCGACAGACCGAGGAGGCAGAGAATGCGAAACCAGAAAAGCCAAAGAAGCGGCGGAATGTGCATCTAGTCATCTTGACGCATGGCTTGCACAGCAATTTGGGAGCAGACATGCTGTTCTTGAAGGAGAGTATTGATGCAACAGTAGCGCAGGCTCGAGCAGACGCCAAGAAGCGGAAAGAGGAGCTGCGTGGGAAGCGAAAGGAAAAGTCAACGGCACAATCTGGAGCAGACAAAGTCAAAGGTCAACAGGAGGGCGAAGAAGGGACTCATGAGACAGCAACAGCACCATTGACGGGAGGACAGGACGATCTCGACAACACGCCAGATCAAGAAGAATCAGATGACGAAGAGGAGACGATTGTTCGTGGATTCACAGGAAATGCGGTGCGCACCGAGAATGGCATCCAGTACCTGGGTAAGCGGCTTGCTAAGTACATTCTGCGATTCACGTATCCGGACCAGCCATTTCTACCTATCAAGAAGAACTTCTCTCGCAAACTCACGGACACCTTCACCATGAGCGATGCCGACAAAGCGAAACGAGACGGCAAGCCATCTCATCACGGCAGTAGCATTCACACACCACGAGAAGCCAAGAAGGCGGAAGAGCTGCCATATCACTTCACGAGTATCTCTTTCGTAGGCCACAGTCTAGGTGGTCTCATTCAGACGTATGCAATTGCATACATCCAGAAGCACAGCCCAACTTTCTTCCAGCAGATCAAGCCCATCAACTTCATTTGCATGGCATCACCAATGCTTGGTCTCAGCAACGAGAACCCGATGTACGTCAAATTTGCGCTTGACTTCGGACTGGTAGGGAGAACTGGACAGGATCTTGGGCTTACCTGGCGGCCGCCGACACTCGCAACCAAAGGCTGGCAAGCAATGATAGGCACGTTCGGTACAAATCAGAACCAGAAGGACAAGGATCCCAGCAACTCGCAAGGCGATCCTGCTGCGAAACCTCTGCTCAGAATCTTGCCGACTGGACCGGCGCATACAGTGCTCAAGATGTTCCGAAATCGCACCGTCTACTCAAATGTGGTCAATGATGGCATCGTGCCACTTCGGACGAGCTGTCTTCTCTTCCTGGATTGGAGAGGGCTAGGTAAAGTAGAGAAAGCGAGACGAGAGAACGGACTTATTGGTACAGTGGCAGAATGGGGCTGGGCGGAGCTAACAGGTGCAAATTCATCATCGCTACAGCCCAATATTCGTGCAGAGCTCACCGATGACGAGACTTCGCCGGCGCCGGGCAAAAATGGTGACGCCGTGCCACTTCCTGCAGAAGACGAGACCACGGAAGACAATCGCCGCCAAACAAATCGGATCAGCTATGAAGGCGATGGTGAAGATACGGACACTCCTAGTAGGTCAACATCGCAATTGCCAAGCCGTGACTCTTCCACTACGAGGCAGCCAGCGCAAGACAAGGGTATTCTGGATACTATGATGGGCTGGTTCCGACCAAATTCTCCACCAAAGCCACCGCAGCAAACGAAGAAGACTACGAAAGCTCTGCGCCGTGGGCAGACCATACATCATACTGAGTGGGAGGACAACGATAACGAAGATGGAGATCACCAGACTACCAGCAATCCAACGATGCGTCCACATTTGCACACGAAGCGATCATCGCATCACAAGCGGCCGGTTGCGACTCGTGGCGATAGCTTGACGAATGCTGAGACGGGTGAAGTCGTTGCGCCGCCGAAGACATCTATCTTTGAGTCTGCGGGTGACATCTTGCATCCTCCTCTGCCTAGTAGGCAATGGATCTCAGATCCTAGCACTCGTGCGAGAACGATCTTCCACGATCGAGTGTACCATCCAGAAGACATCCCTCCGCCACCTGCGAAACGAAATAATACCAGTCGTCTGAACCTGTCATTCTCGAACGATAGCAATCGCCAGATGAGCTCCTCCAGCAAGATGTCTGAAGCCAGCGTCAAAAGTCAGGATAGTGTCGTGACCAATACAACCGCGACAACTGCAACTCAAGCGGATACCGGAGGCATGAAGGTTGAAGAGAAGATTGCACGAGCCTACCATCGTGACCTGTCTTGGCGAAAAGTCTTGGTGAGACTGGAGCCCGATGCACACAACAATATGATCGTTCGTCGAATGTTCGCCAATGCGTACGGCTGGCCGGTCGTCAAGCACTTGTGCGACACGCACTTTGCAGACACTCATGCTGCCACAACTAGAGATGAAGAAGAGCCGGCGAGAGAACGTGCGAAACCGATGAGTGCTCCGATTGACCCTGAACACGGAGAGGAGGTCGCTGGTCAGACAGACAAGAGTGTCAAGCCACGCACTCAAAGTGAGACGAGGGAGGCTCGCGATGAGCTTACCTCTCTCACTGTGCAGCAAGATGGCGTCGCACGTAGTAACAGCAAGATTAGCAACCCTGGCTCTTCTTATTCATCGAGCGGCTCGGGCAGGCTCACTAGGCAGGAGTCTGCAGTCTGGGACGATGCTTATTTCGAGGGCAGTGATGGCGAGGACTCTGATGCCGTAGACGAGCGAAATCTTGTCGCCAGGATCTTGAACCCCAATACGCCTGGACCGAAGAAGCCGGAATCCATCTATCGGCCTGAATCTTCAGCATCGGCCTCAAGCTCACCCGAGAAGCCGCGAAGCCCGCCAGCTGCAATCTACACGGACGGGCATCGTGGTCTGGCCCCCATCTCGCCAACAGGATCGAGATTCAAGACAGCTAAAGAGGTGAAGGCTGCATCGCCCAAACAAGCAGCGAAGTCAACGTTCGATGCAGGTGATGTTGACAGTCCGCGAAGCATCACCGGCAACTTGGTCGAAGAGCCTGTTCCGCTTAGTCCCACTAGTCCTGGAAGTCTAGCTGCGGACATGGGTTTGCGCAAGAGCGTAGATGAGCAAATCACACCAAGTAAAGGTGCAAGACCTGGTTCTGCTTCGAAAGACTTCGCTGCAAAAGGAGGAAACGGTGTGGACTAAACGTTGACCATTATGATAGCTGCATGTTTGGATTAGAATGTTAGAGGATAAGATACCCGATGTCTCAATGCAATTTGTTGAATGACAGCCTCCTGCCGGCGCGGGCGTGCAACTCGTTCGGATTCATGTTCTCGAGTTCATTTCTGGAGAGGCGGTGCAAGCTGCGTATCGTCACTCATTGATTTGGATGCAGATCGGCAGGTTGCAGATGTTTGCTGCAGGAACTCGGCCAAGCCTCATTGTACCGTTTCACAACAGCGAGGCATTGTAACTACCAATCCGGACTTCTTGCACTCTCAGCACCCTACTTGAACGGCCAAAGTCGCTGTCGTCAACTCTCCTCGAGACTTTACGGCAATACGGCGGCTGAACTATGGCCATCTCCCACGTACTCGTTTCAATCCTGGTCACGCTTCTGGCTGTGACAAGAGCAGCTTCGACTGTCGCAACTACTGACTGCACTCAGCATCTACCTCAACAATGCGAACCTAATAGATACACTACCGAGTGGTTTCTTCGATGCACAAAACCCAGTCGAGAGCAGCTTATCACCAATCGAGCCCTTTTCTACTCCGCAGGTGCAGGTCCAGCTGCGAAAGCGCTTCGACACTCACCAAGTTCAAATCGCTTTTACGTGACGGTCTTGGACTTCTGTAAGCTCGTACTATTTGCTGTAAATTGCATGAGCTAATTCAGATCAGGGCAACGATGGACATATAACAACTCCACTTCGACAGCGAACAGTCTATACTGTGTACACAACGATGAAGCTCGGAGACTCGCATATTATAGCGCGATGTCAGCCGCCTTCAGTCGGCTTGCCAGAGAATCTGCGACCGTAATGCATCTCGATCCCAACAACCCACCGAAGTCGGGGATCTGGCCTGCGACTGAGTATCCGACTTTGCACGTATCTACAGACGTCGCTCAGGTTAGTTCCGCATGAGACGAGCTGTGCAAGACACTGACCGCACTCTGTAGCTATGGACCGTCGATAAGACGGGCAGTCTCGTGAGCTATCAACAGATCAATCAGACTTGGCGAGAAGATAGTGCAGCCAAGAAGGCGATGTGGGCGACAGCTTTTTTGCTTCGTCAGCCAAGAAGAATCAGCACTTCTCCGATGAATCTTGCGCGAGACCTTGACGCCTTGGACAACAATGACGATCATCGAAATCCGTACTGGTTTGAAGGACATCCACTTGACGACTTAATGTGACCGAATTTACTGCCTGATGCAGTCACCGAAATTAAGCTTCGCAGGACCTTCACAACCTACCAGACTACCAGAATTGCTACTGAGGACGGCGTTATCGCTTAAAAACTTGATCGTCAAAGCATTCAAATATCACTACCTCCGTACACATATCACCCATCAAACCCGGAGATTATCTCGTTAATATTCGCAACACCACCACGAGTTCATTAAATCACACTATCACACCAACAATCAAAATGTCTGAACGCGGCCAATTTTCCATCGAAAATATGGAACGCCTCGGCTTCAGGTCTCCAATCACGGCCCTCCTACTCTCACGTTACGACAACCTTCCAGCTGGTCGATCCGACACACTACTAGATTTCCTGCAAGCATATATCGACAACTTCGAAGTCGACGAAGACATGAGTCCGCGAGAGTCTATGACCGCGATAGGCATCAACGAGAAAATGCAAAATTGCATACTCGATCCGAAAATCTCGCAGTTCACTGATGATGGTCGAGATTGGTACATTATTCTGAAGGACTTTGTTGATGGCAGGATGGAGGACTTGCTGAACCAAGAAAAGGAAGCAGAGAGGAAGGAAAAGGAAGAAAAGATGCTGATGAATGTTGATGTGAGAAAGTTGGATAGGAGGAATGTCGTGGCTACGGTGAATTTTCATGGGCCGGCGCCGAAGGTTTGGCATGGGTGTCTGGTGTTGACTGAGGAAATGCAGAAGAAGATGGAGGCAGAGGAAACGAAGGAAGGAAAGCAGTCGAAATTGTGAGGCATAGGCTGACTCGTTTGTGGTGGCTACAGAATTGCTCTTACTGATGCTCGTATGCCTGAGCATTGCTTCCCGATGAATCGACTCAATCTCTCTGCTGGAGCTTTGCATTGTCTTCCGAGTTCCGACTTTCGAGCCTAGATACGAGATCTAGAAAATCGTATGCTTGCTGCAGCGGGGAACAAGATAGGCTCCGTCTCGTGCACAATGGAGACAAAGACCGCCAATGTAGTAGCTGCCAGATGCTCGCCGCTCCTCGAGAGCCACTGCTGCTGGTCAGTATACCATGATACAATACTCGCAAATACAACTTACGAAGCACACTGGTCGGATAAAGCTTTCCGGATGGCTGCTGGAGCAGTGGTGACGGATTGCTGAACTGGCGCTCGACATAGATGCGAGTGATCATCTGAAAGGCTCGGGACTGATGTGTCAGATACGAAGCAGCAATAATATTGCTCGCGACCAAGATGTCGCAAATCTTTTCGTAATCGAGAATCCACATTAAGAGCAACGCCCGCATAGGCACTCGGAGAACGCCAGCTAGGTCATACTTGTCGACCAGCATCGCGATCTTCAGGACTTGGTCGCTCTCATAACCAGTCATCGTCTGTTCGTCCGAAACTTCTGTTATATGCAGATTTCCGCAAATCCATTCCATCGCCCAGGCCGGATCGTCTGGCAAGCTAATTTCGACTGGATTTGCCTGTGTTCGCTCGGCTTGTCCTTCCCCTACAAAGAGAGTTAGAGATTCCTATTAACGCTCATATCGCGCGATGCTTACGGAAGTGGGGTCCGAAGAGCGCCTTGAAGACCGGTGACGCTTTAGAGAGTGTGGTTGAGGAGACCTTCAGCTTTTCCTTGGCCCGACCAACCACGAGAACAACGTCGCCGTCCGCATCTATCTCCAGAATAGCGTCCGTCATGATGACTCTTGCGCTTGGTGTTGAGATTCAGCTGTGGTATGTCGAAGGAATTGCGCATGGAGCGACAGTCAAAAGTTGCAGCGAAGAATCACTTGCCAAGTCCTCACATGCGTCAGCACTTCGCTAAGTGCCGCAAACGTTGGTCGGAAAAGGCAGGAGGCACTGTCACTTCAGAACTCACATCTTGGAAATGGCAGGCACGATGAGTGAGGACTTCACAGGCAAGATGTGAGCTAAAACAGTACCGATTTGAACCATGTCACACTGATCTATCTACGCTTTTCTGCCTCCGTCTCAAAAGGGTGCTCCCCAAACAACGCATCCTATCCAGCTTGCAAAGCCTTCTCATCCTCCCAGCTCGCCTTGACAGCAGCATTCCGACTCTCCAAATCAGCACCACCACTTACACGCATCTCACCCTTCGCTCGAGCACCTTTCACCAAAGCCGCAGTTCTCGGCTGTCTCAACTCAGCATATCGCTTGAACGCCGAGACAAGAGCGTCTGGTGTTGCATCACCTGCCATCGGCAACAGTCTAGACAGATGATAACAGTCCTCCAGCGCCTGATTCGCACCCTGTCCAAGATGAGGACTCGTCGGATGAGCCGCATCACCAACAAGAACACAGCGCTTCGAATACCAATTCTCCGCAGGGATCTGTTCACGATCATAAAGCCCATACCTCGTCAGCCGCTCAACGTTCCGTACCATCTCCAGAACCGATTCATCAAAACCCTTCAAGAGTTTCATCATATCGCCTTTCAATACCTCCCTCTCATCTTTGTCATAAAGCTTCCAAGCCTCCTTCGTCTGCTCCTCCTGAGGCTGCGTGATAGCCCAGGAAGTATGAGTAGATGAAACAGGGTAGGAAATGACGTGTAATGCATCTCCGTACCAATTCCTCATTTTCGCATCACTCAAGGCTTTGGGTGTCCGAGAGGCGCAAGCGATTTGACTAAGTCCGGTGTAGATGGGTTGCGACTCTTTGAATGCAGCAGCTTTGAGC
The DNA here is from genome assembly GCA_000504365.2 of Pseudocercospora pini-densiflorae CBS 125139. NCBI lineage: Eukaryota > Fungi > Ascomycota > Dothideomycetes > Mycosphaerellales > Mycosphaerellaceae > Pseudocercospora > Pseudocercospora pini-densiflorae. The sequence goes on along the minus strand of AWYD02004545.1, from coordinate 30,637 downwards.
AGGAGTGATCTGCTTGCGGCTCTGATACCATCGCAGCCGCAGAGGAAAGTGCCTTGAACTGATTCGCCATTAGTAAAATGTGCCGTGACACCATCGACACCTTCATCAATACTTTCCAGAGCCCAGCCTTCCCGAACATCAATGCCTTCAGCCAGAACCTTATCACGAAGCAGAAGATTCAAATCCGTCCTTCGTACACCGATAGCACGCTGTCGATATCTCTGCAGGAACTTCGACGGAAGATCTGAATGTCCTAGTTCTTCACCAGCTGCGGTAAAATCTTGGTACGCTTCGATAGGAACCGACAATTCAAGGAGCTTTTTATCCAGACCCAGAATACCGAATACTTTGTTGCCGTTCGGATTTATCATGAGTGAAGCTCCAGCGTCGCCTAACTCTCGAACCTTTTCGAAGATGATGGGTTTGTAGCCTTTGCGTTTGAGGAGGAGTGCGAGGATTGGACCTGCGATGCCGCAGCCGATGATTAGGACTCTTTGTGTTGATGCCATGTTGTCCTCAAAGGTTCTGATAGATAGTGTAGAGTACTTTTATGAAGGCGCTTCGCAGGCAATATATAAATCGTTCTTGACCATTGCCAGAGGTAGATCCATCGGTGTCTGAAAACAGTCTTCTTACCGCTGTGTAGATCGAGTGAAGTCTGTTGAAGTTGCACAATTAGCATAAAGAGTTGCATAAGTAAACATTAATTAGAGTGCTCTTGCAAATTTTGATTGAAGTTGTAATGGAGTTCTCGGCCTTTCGGCCAGAAGGCAAATGCTGAAGCCACATGGCCCGAGCTGAGTCGAAATCACACGCCTTGTAGGATCTGGAGAGGCTGTGAGCGTAGGTGCAGTAAGCTTCATTGAGGTAGGACTCAGAGGCGATACTGATCAAGCCTCATATTGAGGAACATCGATACTGTACATTGAGCTTGCGTTGTTTGTTCCGCCGGGCCATCCTCAGAGCGTCATCGCTATCACCGCAACAGATGCTCAACTTCCTCTTAGTTAAGCTGCAACCCCTGATTGTTCTCAATTGGAGAGTCAGCTCTTTTGCTCAAGCCAAGCTCATTGATAAAAAGATCCGCAGCCCGTTCACCTATCACGAAAGCAGTGCCACCAGTGTTGGCACCCACATTCTCAGGCGGAATGCTCAAATCTGCCAACTTGAGGTTCTGAAGACCATGCACGCTGAGCGTATGATCCACAACACCATTCTTGTCTCGAGGCGCCATCTTGCAAGTCCCGAGGGAGTGCCACGTTGTCGAGATGATTTCACGGATCTTCTGCTCGATCGCCTTGTCGTCTTCAGCAGTGTACTCAATTCGTTCATTGCCCTTTGCAAGTGGTCCATCGGCTTTCTCCACGACGGCAGCCTTGCTTCCTTCTGGAAACTTTGGGTGGTTCATTGCCAGCTCGCCACGGAAGATTGGCATGCGTCGCCACATCTCGCGGGAGAGCTTGTAGGCCCAAATGTGCTTCTTCACATCGTTGTCACCGGGATCTTTGAGCCAGCCTGTCTCGAACTCCGGACGATCGGCCATAGTACTGCCAGTGATGTGAGTGTAGCCTCTCGAGAATGGGTAGCCAGTCCAGTTGGCTTGTGAAACGTATTCTGCATCATCTGGCAGCATGGAATGGTCGCCATAGTAGCTGGGAGGATTGTTAGTGGAGGTCCAACTTTTCACGTCACGTAAGGTGAGCATGTCACTCACCAGTTGTACAACGCCATGATCATCAGTGGCCGGTCTGGCACGTTCTTGAAGTCTCTGTCCCAAGCTTTCCTGAACTCTGGCCCGAGAGCATCGACTTCCTCTTCGGTTGGTCTGAATTTACCTTGCCCATCCATAGCATTGGTACCGAGAAGTTCATCATTCATGCGGATTGCTTCATCAATGTTCCACCGACCGTCCTGGAATCCATTGATACACTCTCTCGGCTCCAGGTTGGTTCTGTACGACCACAAGCTCAAGTGATGATCCTGGTAATCTTCTCCAACACCTGGTAGATCTTCAATGCACTCTACGCCGGCCTTCTTCAGAATATCTGGGTTGCCAACTCCAGATCGTTCTAGTATGCCAGGAGTCGCATTAGCACCTGCAGAAACAACTACAAGCTTACTCGCTTTGACAGTCCGCTTCGCAGTATAGGCAGTGTCCAGGAATTCTGGATTCGCCATGAACTTCGGGTTGGTCTGGTACTCAACCCCGACTGCTTTCTTGCCATCAAACAAAACTCTGATTACTTGCTTCTCGGTAAGCACGTGCAGGTTCGGGTAGTCGTTGCTTTGCAGCTTGGGGTGTAGGTAACGGTGTGCTGCGTCCTGACGTCTGCCGTTCTGGCCAATATATTTATAGTATCTTTCCACGGCATTGTTGTTGTCTAAATTCTGGAGGTCCGATACTTCAGGGTAGCCAAGAGCAGTTGCCGTCTCGACGAAGGCATTTTCGGACGGCTTCGAGACATGGGTACCTTTGGAGATGTTGATTGGCCCGCTGTCACCGTGTCGGTCTGCATCGCCTTTGCCGTGGTACGTCTCGAGCTGTTTGATGATCAGTGGCTGTCAGTGCAGAGGTTCGCGACGACTGACCTTCTTCAGGAACGGCAGCATGTCTTCAGCAGTCCATCCATCCGCCTTCCAGGAGTCAAAGTCCGACCTCTGAGCTCTTGTATACACCATCCAGTTTATGGCAGATCCGCCGCCGAGTGTGCCGCCGGATGGCACAATGGGTCTCCGGTTCGCGAGCTCTTTTGACTCCTTGCCATGCCAGAAAAGTGTGTATTTGCTGGTTGGCCACAGGTTTCGCGGGTATAAGGCTGGGTGTTCGACTTCGGGTACTCCATAGCTGTTGGGACCTTGCTCTATGACCAGAATCTTGAGGTTGCGATCAGCTTCCGCCAATCTGCCAGCGACGACGCATCCTGCAAGGCCTCCTGAAGTACAAGTCAGTAGACTGATGTACAGTGAATCCGTGAGCACTTGCCTCCTGCAATGATCACGTCTGCCTCAAAGTCGGCTGGGAGTCTAGTATGATAAGGCATATTTCTATAGTTCTTTGCAGTCAAACTGTCTCGTGTATGAACAGGAGAGGAACGACCTCAATGCATGATCGCTTTTATAGGTGACACCTTAACATCAACCAATGCTTCGTCTTTGCCGCGTCAACGGCGACACGGAGTGAGCTCCAACCCCTCTCCTCGTTTGTATGCATGATGAGCAGGAAGGATGGGCCCCTCATGCTTGTCTTGGAACCGTACACCAGGATGGCAATTTCATAGCTGGTGGAAGGCCAATGATGCTGTCGGTACTTGATACTTATGCAGATCACCTTAGATCTGCTATGCACCCCGCATAGGCGGACACGAGTCGAAGGATCGGCTTTTCTCGTTGACAGCTTCAGGGAGCAGGTTACATGGCGTCCCTTCTGGATCTCGGATAAGTATCGTGCATCGTTCGTGCTGCTCCGGAGTCACGCTGATAGTTGGGATGATCACTTGCGGGATTTCTGATGCTTTGACCACAGTCTTGGCACTTTCCTGGTCTTTTTATGGCAACTCACCTTGGAATTGGAAGCTCTGTACAGTGGAAGGTCGTTCGGGGGACATTTTGTCCTCTGATCATGCTGACTGTGGTCTTGAGAATGCCTGCGCTGCACTCAAAAGTCAGGATGAAGCAAAGCTCATGGGGTTCCAAATCTGGGTATTGCCTTCCAGCTTCCAGCGCACCACGTGACCAGGACTCCAGGTTTGTCCGCCCACGAGAAAGGACAGCACTCCGCATTGCAATCCATGGAGAACGGAGTACCATGATAAGGCGTGGTTGGTTTCATGGTCGTACCGCGTCCGCATCGTAGAAGCCTATCTGCCCTCGTACTTACTCAGCGAAGGTCCGTTCGCTATCTCGCCGACGGGCCGCCTATCGAACACGGCAATTGAGATGTACGGGCAGTCGTATCAACACAGTTGGCCGGTGATCTGCTCTTGGCAGATAGTATCAAATACTCCAAAAGGGAAGTCTCGAAACGTGGCAATGACAAAAGCACGCTGCGTTCCTTGCTGTCCACGTTGCTGGCAGCATCAAGCATCTTCTAAAAAATGGCTGACGAAAAGAAGAACGATGTCGTCTCCTGTGCTCCATCGGACGCAAAAAGCCAGCCAGACGATATCGACGTGGGGACAGCGGATTCGCTCAAGAACGCCAATTACAATGCAGAGGCAGAGGTCTTTGGAGCGACGGGCGAAGGCCAGGTCAATTTTCGTACCGTGGGTTGGATTCGAGCCTCCATGTTCCTGATGAAGCAGACCTTCGCAACGGGTGTACTGTCGATGCCATCAGCAATGTACTACTTGGGTGGTGTTGCCTCGGCTTTGTTTATCGTCTTCTGGGGCCTGGTCAACACGAGATCGGCTTACATCCAAGGAGAATATAAGCTCGCCCATCCAAGAATGCATACAGTCATTGATGGAGCCGAGATGTCGATCAAGCACTTGACTGGCTCAAGGGTTTGGGGCAAAGTCGCCAAATACATCGCAGAGATATTGTATCTGATTTCCTGGCTTCTCTGTGTCGGCCTTGCTGTCCTGGCCATTGGCACGGCGCTCAATGCTATCACCAAGCACGGAACTTGTACCGTGGCGTTCAATGTGATCGCAATGGTCATATCGATCGCGGCTGGCTCCATTCGCAAGATCCACGGGCTTGGTATAATTCTCTGGATCGGCTTCGTCTCGGCAATCGTATCGGTTCTGATGGTCGTCATTGCGGTCGCAATCCGCGATCGACCCGCCTATTCGCCAAAGACCGGTCCTTACGAGCTTGGCTTCCAAGCAGGACCTCCTCCAGGAACGACATTTGCGCAGGCGTGGGCGGGAAGCATCGCCATATACGCATCGTCATCCAATACATGCGGATATATCCCAGTGATGAGCGAGATGAGGAGGCCTCAAGACTTTTTCAAGAGCCTCTACGTATCAACCACCTTCGTCAACTCCGCATACTTGTCGCTCGCAATGGTGATGTATGCTTACGCTGGCAAGTGGGTGACAAGTCCGGCATTAGGTAGCGCAGGGCCGACCATCAAGATCGCCGCATACGCAGTCGCTTTACCGGGCCTGATAGCTGTCGGCATGATCTGCGTGCATGTGCCTGCCAAAACTCTCTTCGTGAGGGTGCTGCGCAACACACACCACCTTACAGAGAACACCAAGACACATTGGGTCGTGTGGTTCTGCTGCACTTTGACCTGTGGATTCCTGGGTTGGTTGCTAGCTGTAGCTATTCCGTTCTACACCAGTCTGGTCAGCTTGATCGGATCTATGGGCTTCGGACCTTTAGGCATCATCGTGCCGCCTTTCCTATGGTTCTCCTTGAACATGAACGCCCGCACAGGAACGGCGAGAGAGCAAATGATGTATTGGTCACATGTAGCCATGCTCATTCTCGGCCTTTTCCTCACAATAGGCGGCACTTACGCCAACATCTCGAACATTATCGATCAGTTCAGAGCGGGTAAGGTTGGCACGGCCTTCTCCTGTGCCGACAACAGTGCTACAGTGGTTGGAGGATAGCTGGGTCGGACATCGAAGGCAGCAAAATGCTGAGGTATAGACAGAGTCAGAGTAGTACGCGATGGCTTAGGTCTCGCGCGTGTCCACAAGGTATACAGAAACAACGTATGCGATGCCTTCAGCCATCGCTTAATTCCGACGCGTCTTTTGGTGTATTGAGTGTCCTCAGGTCAAGTAGAGCAAATTTCTTCCCTGTAGCACTCGCTTCTGTTACGATATAGTCCCTGGCAGTCTCGACCTGTGCCAATGCTGAAAAATGTCCGGTCAATGTCTTGCCAAGCTGTAAGCTTGCTGTCGGTCTTGGATAGGATGAGTCGGCGGATGAGCGTGGGTGTCCAGATGCGATACAATTAGGGCTCCACACATCCGAAGAGTCGACAGGTGTGTCGAGCATAGTATCATGTTGGAGGACGAGATGTTAAATTAGATGTGACTTCGAGGACTCTTTCGGTGTTCGGCAGGGTCGCCAAGCCGAGCAATGGCTTCTAACCTCGACCACAGTCCGCAGACTACTACACCTCCTCCTATCTAGAGGATATGCTATTTGGCAGCACGGAAGCTTTCATGGCACCGCAATGACAACAATGTACCGCTGGGGCTGTCAATATGCGATAACAAGGTGTGCCCATGGAGGCAGTGCTAGGCAGCGAAGCAGGAGAAGAAGAGCAGGGGTGCTTGCTGTTCTCCTGTGCGTGCCGTAAAGTGTAAGTATGTATTCGCTATTCTGAACACGAGGTCTCCTTAATCACAATGGAATGTATGTCTCAAAGGTGCGAGAGCGCCGGTAAGAGGATGTAGGCGACAGACAGAGACAGGGAAGATGCCAGACACACGAAAGCGATCACCACCTTCGGATGATGCGGAAGACGTACCCAAGCGGAAGAGAAGGGCATATACACGCAATGCGTGCACATTCTGCCAGTCCCGCAAGGTGAAGTGCTCTGGCGCTCAGCCCTGTGCACGCTGCGATGAGCTGGGCGAGGCATGCACATATGCACAGAGTGATGGGAAGGACGGCGCACCGGACCAGCCGAGAAAACTGGATAGCTCAGTGCAGGCACTCGTGGAACATCTCTCCTTGCTCAATGGTAAAATGGACAATATGCTGTCGCAAGTGACGACCAGGAATAGCGCTGCGCCAAGTTTAGGCAGTCTGCCGGAACGGCCACGACTGGGAGCACGGAAATCTTCATTATCCTCCATCCAGTCTCTCCGACGAGCAGCAGCAATTTTAACACCTCGAAGCTTGCATAGCGGAGTCACGAGCTCGAAGACAACGCCCAGCCTAGCAAATCTGAACGAAGGCACACCACTACCGATTGCAGCTTTGTCCATCGCTGCTGAGCCAATCATGAACTTGAGCCACGATGAAGTTGTGCTGTACCTGGACTTGTTCGCTGCAGAAGTCCTTTGCATATATCCGCTAATGTGTCACGTCGACCTCCGAGCGAAGCTTGATACACTTTTCGAGACCTTTCAACAATAAAACTCAGCACCGTCAAGAGCGCACCACTTAACGTCCATGGACATAGAGCATTTGAAGGTCGTCCTGGCGATTGGCGCTTCTACCCGAGAGAAGGACGATTCGTCTCTAGGCCAGCATCTTGAGTCATACCTACTATGGCACCTGGAATCGTGCTTTGATCAAGGAGATCCGGATTTGGACGACATCCTGATGGCCATTTTGATGGTAAGATGCAGCACACGTAGCGCGAACGTCCGCACTGACCACTTGACCAACAATAGACCGTATACTTCCTTCAGCTGAACGAATGTGGCAAAGCATGGCGGACAATAAGCGTTGCCGCAAGGATGTGTGCCGAACTTGGGCTCGACGATGTTACGAATAGCCCACGAGACGAACTGAGCAGTGTTGAGCGTACGAGGCGCCTTGTCCTCGCATGCTGCGTCGCAGACCTGGATAGCCGATGTGCACTGACCGTGAACTTACCCCGATCGATGGCCGACCACAGACTAGAGGCCACGCTGTTACCTTCCGTAAGGACTCTCATATGGATGGCTGCATTGGTATTAGTGCGACTGACGTAGCACAGACATCCGCATACGCCCATATCCGTGCTTTGATTGACGTGGACCGGATACTCACAGACTTCGTCGACCGTATGAGAGTCCGCACAGAAATGTCGATTGGCACTGATGAGCGGCCAGGACGACATGACTGGCATCTTCGAAAGACCCTCGAACTCATCCTCAAAGCCTACCCATTCTTTCCCGTTGCTGGTCAAGATCCATCAGCCGAATATACAATACGATCATATATGCAGATCCGTATTCATCATGGTCGATTGGTCATGCATATGCCAACCCTGGACAGCACGCAAGGGGACCTCTCAGACGTGCTCGAAGCAAAAGCTGCCCAGAACCTCATCGCTGCGGCGAAGAACGTGATTGGAGCATACCGCTTTGCTATCGACAGCTATCGAATCATAAAACAGCTGCGTCCAACCTTTGACCAATTCCTGCTAAACGCAGTGTCTGCTCTATACTTGGCTTCAACTCTCTACGCAACGCAATACGCCACTCTCTGCGGAGACTCATTACGAATGGGAATGGAAATGCTCAATGCACTCCCAAACCGACCTAAGGGTATGGAGAAGATACCATTGACAGACGGAGTTCCGATCCCGGACAATCCCGAGATACCAAAGGCATTGCTCGCTGGTTATCAAGATGTTCATGAGATGGAGCAGGGGTCTATTGAGGTTGATGGACTTGAGGCATTCAATCAGCAACTGCCTGCACATCTGTCTGAATGGGACTGGGCCAATGTGGATTTGCCGTTACCAGATGTGGAGTTGACGGCGCTGTGCGAGTTTGATGGTGCACTGCCGTTGATATGAGCAAGCAGTTGGTCAGCATGTGCAATACATGTATGTATAGCAATTGTATAGAGGACTATGACCCTTCTGCTTGTGACGTACATTCTGCACCCAGATATTCCCCCCCCCCCCCACCCAACCTTGAAAACGTAGTGTCATCCAGTCACCAATTCTCCATTGCATGTGAGCTTGCATTGGACAATTGCATAGCGAGCCCTTCGCCATCGCACGACAATAGTAAGCTCTTGAGAGGCGTTTCGAGTCATCAGTCCTCTCAACGACGTTCGACGTGGCTCTGGTGCCCAGCATGGACAACATATACAGCGGCGGCATGGGTGACTAGTATCAAGTGCCGAGAATTGCTCCTTTGAGATCTATCTGTTCCTCTCTATCCATAAGAGCATCTCCCCGCGCCGAATTCTTTGCGGATCATTTTCACAAAGCTCTACGTTGCGCGTGCCTCGCTGCTGCACGAGAGGCTTGTGAATGCTTCCCTCTCTTGCAGAAACTATGCATAACGCCTCGACATGCCTCACACGACCTGAGTCGGCACCGCAGCTCGAGTGCTTCAAACAATCACTCTTCTCCTCTTTGCCAGATTTTGCTTGATTTTTGACCACACCCAGAGATCATGAAGCACACGAAGATAATGATTTTCCTCGCACGACGTGCAGCCCTGGCGTACATCCGAGGTCTCGTATGAGCCCAGGCTACGCCCCAGGCTCTTTGGGTCAACTTCTTGGTCCTGCGCCTCTTCTTGTACGCACCTCATATCATTTGCAACCATGAGGGTCGGTTGTTGAGAATATCTCCGGTCGACCAGGGTGGGCACTGGATATGGGCAATAAGGTAAGAAGTAGAACGTATCGTCGCTGCAAAGATTCTCTGCTTCCGGATATTCGAGCACCTTCACGTTCAGTTCCGCCAGTATTGCTTTGTCCACGGGGCGAAAGGCAGGTTCTTGGGCGTAGCGTTCGATACTGCAGTTGTGAACCTTTTCCAAGTGTTCCACAATATCAAGAAAGATGGCAAGCTGGGCCAATTCGTGAATCCTGCCGGTCCATGAACGAGTCCCGTCTCCTCCGAAGCCCAGCTCGCTAAGTCCCATGGCGAAGGCCTTTGCAATCTTCCCTTGCTTGCAATGAAGTGCAAGGCCAGACAGTCGCGCTAGAAACTTGGCGCGGCATCCTGATCTTTTCCAGGCTGCTTCCTCGGCGAAGTATTCCTTGAGTGCCTGGCCTTTGTAATCCTGAAAGTAGTCGTCACCTTGCTTTAGAATGCTTAGGTATTCTCTCTCTCGACTCGCATATTCGCACTCCTCGAACTGCAGGACGTCCCAGATGTCTTCTTCGTCGATGTGGTCACCCATCTCGATACAGCCAGTCGCGCAGTCGTGATGTGCAGCGAATGGTACTGAGTCGCTGAGATCCATGGTTGGCACTGCTACGAGGTACTCTCGATTGAATGACGAAGTGATGGTAATGGGCCAGATGCAAATTGCGATTTCTTTGATGCAGAACGCACAGGCGCTCGCGTTCTTGCCTCTTCATGATGTTTCGCGTACTAGGCAAATAAGCCGCCTTCTCGAGGAATTTCAGCTCAGATAAGTGAACAGGACGGAACATGTGAGTAGACACACCACATGCTGGAACATGACCGGTGACATGGAATGGAAAACGCAGGTCTCTGTGGCCTTCATCGTTATCACACTCCATGCGTCCGGTATCCCTACCGATCTGCAAGAATATTGTCCTGCCCAGCCATTGACCAAGGACTAAATTCGAGACATCTGAGCTTCATGCGATCCTAAGATCGTTGCATCATCAGCTTCTGCTAACTTAGCCTTATGACTTACTGCGGATGAAGTTCTATCAATGAATATCTGCCGTCGGCGTGAATGCCATAATGAAGAGGCGAATGCTTCTACATCCACAGCTCGAAGCAGTGTCCATACGAAGCCTTGCATTCGATGATGTCTCGTGCATAGATTAACACAAGGTCTGTTGTTCAGACTGCGAAGAGGGTAAGAAGGAGGGAAGTTCAAATCGATATGCAGGGGCATCCGGAAGAACCTCGGCGAAACTGATGCGCGTCTTATCGACCACGTCTCCATTCGCGTCTCCCTGAATAAATTACTATCACCACTTTGACAGCTTGTACTCTCGCGCTCAAGACAGCTAATACTCTCAACTTATACCAGGATCAATCTCAGGATCTTCTCCTTCCAGTCAACCAAAAACCGCATCAGCTCCTCAAAGCAAACAACCACAATCATGCCAACATACTGGCTCTCAGATAGCCAAAGTACGACCACTTCACCTCTCATATCAACTCCCACTAACATTTATCTCCAGAAATCGGCGTCGCATTCTGCACCGGAGGTTCGTCACCACCCACATAAATCCTCTCCATCCCTCCCATCCTAACCACTTTACCATTCCAGGCGGCTTCTTCCTGCTGTTCGGCCTCATACTCCTCTTCGACCGAGCCTTACTAGCAATGGGAGACATCCTCTTCCTCATCGGCATAACACTCCTCCTTGGTCCTCAACGAACGTTCGCATTCTTCGCACGAAAACAAAAATGGAGAGGGAGTCTTGCGTTTTGGGCGGGAATATTGCTTATTTTGATGAGGTGGCCATTTGTTGGGTTTTTGGTAAGAAGACCGAAGGGAGTCCAGTTCGCTTGGTGAGAAGTTAAGACATTGAGCGAATCGCTGACGCGATCCGCGAACAACAGGTTCAGACATACGGGATGTTTATTCTGTTTGGAGAATTCTTCAAGACTTTGGCGAGTTTCGCGTATAATATTCCTGTTGTGGGACCTTATATTGCTAAAGGATTGAGTGTTGCTGGGGATAAGGCTGGGGCTGATGAGAGGGCGCATAAGGATTTACCCGTGTAGAAGAGCAGAGATGACAGGGAAAGGAGAAGGGTCATGAGTGATCAGTACAGTAAAGAGGTCATTGAAGCATCATACGGATCGGCTGCAGGAGGCGACCGATCAGTCATAGAGCCGCACGAGTATGGCTGAGCAGAATGAGGCGAGCAGTACCAAGACCCAGCCGAGGACACAATCGAGACAAGATCCTGCCAACGACAAAGGTACACATCTCTCCGGCACGACGAAGATGATGATACGCCAGGCTCGAGCTTCTTAAGGATAAGTCCAGCACGTCCGTTCGTGCGAGGAAAGTCAGACATGGCAGCATTGGCGAAGCAAGGAGTAGGAGATGAGAGGCAGCAGGAAGGCGATGAAGTACAAGAAGAATCGCATTAGCATTGCAGGTGTAGTCTCACCGCCATGCTTGGGGGGAGTCGATGGTATAGAGCTATGCTTTGAAGGCAAAGACTTTTTGACCTGAAATGACACTGGAGCATGCAAATCAATACCTTTCGGAAACGCCAGCCGACCACCAATCATACAGTCATTCCTCCACGAATCGTACCGTCACACGGAGTCTTAGTGAGAGCCATTGACGCCGTTGGTAGGCTTCTTCGATCGTCTCGTTCGCACGGCGTCAGCAAGCTGCTCGAGAACCTCGACGGTAGTGTCCCAATCAATGCAGGCATCGGTGATGGAAACACCCTTCTGCAGAGCTGCAAGACCACCAGTCGCTGGGGTCTTCTGGTTGCCCTCGTTGATGTTGGACTCGATCATGACACCGACAATTCCAGTCTCGCCTTCACGGATCTGGTCTCCAACCACTTGTGCGACCTTGGGCTGGTTCTTGTGGTTCTTCTGCGAATTGCCTGTCGAAGATCAGTTAGCAAAAGCCAAACAAGCATTATCACAAGTACGATCTCACCATGCGAACAATCAATCATCATAACCTCATCCAACCCCTTCTTCTTCAACGCCTCCCTCGTAGCCTTCACACTATCCTTATCGAAATTCGTGCCCTTCGTACCTCCTCTGAGAATGACGAAACAGTCTGGATTCCCCGCCGTCTTAGTGATAGCCGCAAGTCCCTGTTTCGTCACACCCATGAAATGATGCTTCGCAGCAGCAGCACCAATGGCATCCACAGCCACAGTCAAACTCCCATCCGTACCATTCTTGAAACCCATTGGGAAAGAAAGACCGCTCGCAAGTTCTCTATGAAGTTGAGACTCCGTAGTCCTCGCACCAATCGCTCCCAACGAGATCAAATCCGCAAGGAATTGAGGAGAAATGGTATCCAGCATTTCACTAGCGATTGGCATACCCTGGTTCGTGAGATCGCAGAAGAGTTTTCGCGAGACTCGAAGACCTTTGTTTATTTTGTAGCTTTCGTCGATGTCAGGGTCGTTGATCAGACCTTTCCAGCCTACTGTTGTGCGGGGCTTTTCGAGGTAGGCTCGCATTATGATGCAGAGATCTTGTTTTAGTTTGTCGGCGAGCTGGACGAGGCGGGAGCAGTACTCTACTGCTGTTTCTGGGTCGTGGAGGGAACAGGGACCGACCATGACGAGGAGACGGTCATCGCGTTGTTTTATGATCTCGACGGCTTCGCGGCGGCCTTTGACGACGGTGGGGAGGGAGTTGGCGGGTGCTGGGAGTTCGGAGGTGAGGAGTTGGGGTGGGATGAGAGGGTCGTAGCCCAGGACTAGGAGGGGAGTCAGTTGTCAATTGCTGTAGAGGTATGCGAGTGGTGTTTGCATACCGCGAACATCGTCGGTGTGATTTGGGTCTTCGGCAGCCATTGTGAGCTATCGTGAGGCAGTCCTGTGAGGTGTGATTGTGTCTGGCGGTGCAATTCAATGCCTCAGCAGCTTCGCGAATGTGATCTGGAACTTCAGACAAAGCAAGAAGAAGTTATGTGAAGAATGGTGGTGAAATTGTTCTAGGCGGTGACTCTTTCAATGCGGCGCAACTCAAAAAGTTGTGCTCGGAGACCTCGGTGCTATTATTACTGTCAAACCCCTCGCACATGCAAGGAACGTGCACTTAGTCTGAGGTCCCGCCCGTTCCACTATGACTGTGCACCACTGATCAGGCTAGAATGGTAATCTGGTCAATGGATGAAGGGAAGAAAACGAAGACAATCCGATGTGAACAATGCCATGCTTGTGAAAGTCGGCCTTGGCCGGAGACAACAGCCTTTTGCTCGTGAAACGTCATTTCGTCTCAAGTGGACAGCTTGATGTGATTTCGATTTCGCGTGCAACTACTATGAGTGAACTTCTGATCGCCCAGACTGCGGTGATATGAAGCTATTGTCATGTTCAGTGCAACAATAGGTAGTAGCACAATAGAATCGGAGTGCTTGGCAGCTGCACCAAGCTGTGGCCGGCACAGATGACCATGTCATCCATCTCTCCTGCAACAGCACTTTTTCCATCATCAGACAATCATCAACATTCTTGAGGACTATTAACATTACATCAAATTGCGGATAGCAAAAAGTGCTGCTGCCACGCCGTTTCGAACACTTCTGCCATCGATTAAGCTTTGGCACGTGCACTTCGACCCCGCCATCCATTTTTCTGATTTCCGCTGCGCCAAACTGCCGCCGCGCACCGCGACTGACTCAGGTGGCATCTCGAAATTCTGAATCACCGCCGCCTACCTCGCGCAAACACCGCTTCACGACACTCGAACAAGGACATTGAGATCATACCGCCAGCAGGAAACCAGCACATTTGGAAGAGTATTTGGGAACCGCATTGGCGACTGCCTACTTTACCGCCGCCACTTGAACGTTACGCACACCCACTTCGACATTTCTCGCAACACGATATCAACAACGAACGACCCATGTTAGACATAAATCCGGACTAAGTAAACCATCATGCCTGCTCCAAGAAGGCTGGGAGGTCTCAAGGGTCCAGCGAAACGAGCACCTCGAGGTCCTAAAGTTGCACAAGAAAATGCTGCTCGAACTTGTCCTTCTTGTAAAGGCACGGACCTTGCCGAGGACGACGGCCAGTTGATCTGTAAGAACTGCTACACCCAAGTAGCCGAGTCGAACATTGTCTCGGACGTTACCTTCGAAGATGCAGCAAATGGTAGGGCGACCGTGCAAGGTGGCACAGTGGCCGACAACTCCCGTCACGCACGAACTCTTGGTGCAGGCGCATATCGCAAAGTTGGTGGTGGCGAACGAAATACTCTCGCAGATATTCAGCACGCCGGCAAGAAAGCGCTCGAAGCTTTGACGCCAAAGCTACCGATCGAAGAGACTGTCTGCATGCAAGCCAATCAGATCTGGACTCTCGCAGCGAACATCAACTTCTCAGCAGGTCGCAAGACAGACGAGGTCGTCGCAGCCTGCTTATACGCAGCATGTCGTCGCCAGAAGCAGAACAAGGTCTTGCTCATGGACATTGCTGAGCTGGTCAAGATCAATGTCTTCAGGCTGGGCGAAGTCTACAAAGACATGTGCCGAGAACTGTACTTCAATAACGAAAGCGTTGGTCAGCAGCACCTCGTCGATCTCGAGCCGCTGATCTACAAGTACTGCGACAAGCTGCAATTCGGAAGCAAGACTCAGGATGTAGCAGCCGATGCTCTCAAGATTATCAAGCGAATGAATCGTGACTGGATAGTGTCTGGTCGTCACCCAGCTGGACTCTGCGGTGCTTGCATCATCTTAGCAGCTCGCATGAACAACTTCCAGAGAACTGTACGTGAAGTTGTCTTCGTCTCCAAGGTTGCCGACATTACAATTGCAAAACGTGTGGAGGAATTCAGACGGACGAAAAGTGCTGGCTTGACCGTCGAGCAGTTTCGAGAGTACGGAAACAGGATGGTATATCAGCATGATCCACCTTCACGTTACGCTGAAGAAGAGCGCGATCGTATCAAGGCCAACAGAAAGGAAAGACGCCAAGAGCATATGCGATTAATGGAGGAGCGCGAATCTCAGGAGCGAGCATCTCAGCAGCCAGTGGTGATCCCGGATGACGCCACAGATGCTTCCTCCAGGCTATCATCGCTCGAGCCCGAGACTCCGGTTCCAGAAGATGGAAGCCCGCCACGAGTGTCAATGACACCGGTACCGCCGGCTGCACCACCTATGCTGCCGCCATCGGATCCTGTCCAAGCATCGACCTCCGCTGAGCCAAGTGCCGGCCAGCTTGAAACACCTCCGGCGACGCAAGATACTGGCAAGCGCAAGCGTGATGACGAGGATGACGGCTCAGAGGCTGCCGATGCTGCATCGCAAGAAGAGACACCATATGATCGATATGAGGCGCCAAAGCGAGCGCGACTAGCCGCACCTGTCACGGAGGACCCTTCATTGCAATCACACTCCCAGATAGCTGCATCTGCTACACCTCTGCAGTGTCAAACAGCCTCCCAACAATTCCGTGTTGATGCGGATGGTTTCAAAATTCCTGCCCTTCCAGCTGCAGCAGCCGACCCATCATTACGTGACACACGGGAGTTAAGTGTGGTTCCCGACACACGACAGTCAAGCGTGAATCCTGACACACGAGAGTCGAGTGTGATGAGTGATACACCCAAACGTGGTCGAGGTCGTCCCAAACAGCCTAAAGAGGCACCAGAAGTCGACATCTCGCAAGAAGAGCTGGACGTGGAGACATACCTCGAAGATCAAATTGACCGATTTCTGGCGGATGGCGAAGTCCAAGAGTCCAAGAATGAAGTCGACAAGCTCAAGGAAGAGGAGCGCATTTTGCAAGAAGAGAAGAGAGCAGCAATTCTGGCTGAGCAGCAACGCCAGATTGACTCCGAAAAGAATCGAAAAGATCGCGAGAATCGAGGTGTCCAATTTTTCGGTGCAATACCGGAATGGAATCCTGGCGATACACTCGATGCTGAGGCTTTGGAATTGGAGTTTGAGAATGATGCTGAGGTGGCAAACTGTCTCCTCAGTCCCGAAGAAGTCAAAATCAAGTCGCAAATTTGGGTGGCGCACAACGAAGACTGGCTTCGGAAGCAAGCCGAGAAAGACATGCTTGCCAAGGTTGCCAAAGCTACTGGTAACGATCGTGGTCGAGGCAGGAAGGGCAAGAAGCCACACAGGAGCAAAGGCAAGAAGCGTAGCAGAATGGGAGACGGCACTGTCATCACCGAAAGTTCGACTCCTATTGAGACGCCTGCAGATGCGGCTCGTGCAATGCTGGAGAAACGCGCCCCGATGAAGTCTCAATTCGTCGACTTCTCTGCACTCCAAAGAATATACGGCCGCACACCGTCTCGCGCGAGCAGCACCACTCCTGGCCCGAGCCAGACTCCAAGTCGACAAGGCAGCGTTGTGTCAGATCGAGCACCATCGGCAAGCCCGGCGCCGTCCCAGCAAGAAGCTCAGTCGCCAGGCGGTCAATCGGATGAAGGTGATTTTGAGATTACGGAAGAAACTCTCACTCAAGCCTATGGAAATGTAGATGGGGCGAATTGGAACAACTTTCAGCCTCGCAATAATACTCAGGATGACGATGGTGAGGATGATGATGACGAGCTCATTGAGGACGTGATCAATAATGGAGGTGGTGGTGGCGGTGGCGAACAGGATGAGTTCGGCCCTCTGGATGATGATGGATATGAAGGATCCGGTGATGAGTACGGATAAAGCTGGGCGTCGGTATGCAGCTTGTGAATAGGATTGATTCGCTGGAGAACGTTTGAGGTGACGCTCGTCACATATAGCATTTCGTACAGCGGCTACAGTCGCCGCTGAGACCAGCGTCTTCTACCTTCGAACAGAGAACGTCATCTCCTCTTCCATCTCCTGATACTACCTGCTCATCCCAACCTGTCCCATCATGCTTACATTCATCCTCTACCTCGCCAACGTCAGCAAATGTCGAACAAATGTCGAAAGAATAAAATAAGTCGAAGTAAAATGTCGAAATGAAAATTCGAAGTAAAAAGTCGAAAAAAAATCCGAAAGGGAAACCGAAACGGGAAACCGAATGGGAGTCCGATAGGAGCCAGGACTAGTAGAGCGACGAGAGTAACCTGTGGGCCATTTAGAAATGTAGGCTTGACCAGTTGTAGGTAGCGAGGTGTAGAAATCCTCAATCGTAGGATCGAGCGATTGAGCGAGACGCTAGCCGACTCAAGAGTTCTGAGATGCAGTAGCCTTTTTCTGATGTAGACGCGAAGCGAAATGTCGTTGGAGCTCCCAGTCATTATTAAATGGCTTAGAGCAAACGGAGCAGAAATGAAGTTTGAGGGCTTTGGCCTGGGAACGGATAGCCTTGACCGAAACAGCGGAGGCAGAAGGAGGAGGCTTGTCGATGCCAGCGAGCTTGTCTTTGTGGACTTGACTCTCCAGGTGATTGTCCAGAGCCCATTGGCTCGCGAAGTTCTTATTACAGGGATCGCACCTAAACTTTTGGGCCGATTTGTTTTTCGATCGGACTTTGGCGGCGGTCTTGTTGACCTTGTCACGATTCTCCGCGGCCCAAGCATTTGTAGTCTTGAGATTCCTGGCGCGGTAGCCGGTGAGGTCTTCTCTCCTCCTCTTCTCTCGACTCTTCTTTGCTGATGTCTTTCTATTCTTCTTTCGTTGAACGGCACTCTCCTCAAGCTCTTCGAACGACAACGACAGATCGCCTTTAATGCCTTCATTGAGACAGATGTGGGAGCAAAGTGGATCCCATGGGATGTCGTCTCTGTCCCAGAGGACGATGTGCTCGAAGAGGTGGTCGTTGAACTAGACGACGACAGCGTGGAACAATTTCGAAAAAGTAGCCTCAGCTGCCAGAAAAAGGCCTCGAGATCGTGGAACTAAGCCGGGAGTTGGGATAGGAGCCCAGCAAAGTAAGCCGACGTGGGTAACCTGAAAGCCACGACGACGTGCAGCCTTGACCATTCGTAGGAGGTTTGGTGCAATGGTCTCGTTGTTGTAGATCTTGACTCGACCCAAGACGCCATCGTCTGCTGAAGTTCCAGATCCGATATACAATTTTTGCTTTTCACCGAGCTTCTTAAGGCAGACGGCGTACACAGCCCAAATATCTTCGGAGGGAGCAGGAAGAGTCTTGAAGTAAGCATACGCAGGTAGGCTAGGACTGCATAGCGTGTCGAAAAGAGTTGAAGGAAACTGGAGGGAGCATGTCGAAGTAATGCTGTCGAACTTTTCTTGCTCGCCTAGGATGGTCTTGAAGTCGGGATTGATGAACCATTCTGGTCCGTCAATCAGGACAATCTTGTGAATGCTGTCGAGGACCTTTTTTTCGACTGGGTCCAGTTCCAGTTCGTATTCGAAATCTGAGATTTCGGACCCTGATTCTGAATTTTCCATTTCGGACTCAAGTTCAGACGGTGGTGGTGAGTACTCCTCCATTCTCCTCTCTACTCTGCTCCAGTCTGCTCTTGTGTTCTTTGTGCTTTTTGCTCAAACTGGTAGTTTGGATTAGGATCTCCCGAAAACGAATGCACACAATGGAACGCTGCAATCGCTTTTCGGAAGACAGAGAAGGGAGCAGAGTAGATGTGGTGGGATGACTCCTCCGGTGAAGAGGATACCAGAGGAAGTCGCGCCATTTTTGGTCCTGGGAAGGTACGATGGGTCCCCACAAGCAAATCCCACGGAAGCCTTCCAAGAGCACTTGTGCGCGACGCGCTTTGCAGAAGCAACTCTCGCTGGCGGTGCATCCGATGTTTTCGATACCATCTCCGATTCCAGCTTCGCTGGCCAAGATGTCCTCCAAGAAAATACGAACTTTTTCAAGCTCCCGGGAACGTGCTCTCTCAATGTTCACTATTATCAAATCAGCATACTACAAAAGCGCTGCGATCAGATTGTCCCACCGAAGAGCATTTCGAGTCCAGCTGACCTTGCTTCTGCTGGAGGTACGATGGCCTCACACCTCTGCATTACCAAGTCACTGCACATATCTCGGAACTGTTCTGCTTGACGGAAATAGTACGAGGCCATTAGCAGTGTCGGTTTCTTCTCCAATTCGAAGTAGCGATCGTGGTTGGAGATCCAGTAGAATGCGGTATGTCTAACAGCGGTGCAGCAGTCGTATTTGTCGGCTAGTATGGCAACTTCCAGAATTTTGAATGGGTTCGGAAAGTGGTTCATGATATCACGGTTGAGGTGAAGAGCTTTTAGCATGGTGGTCATCGGTTCAGCGGCGTCCTCTGGGAGCGACACTTCGACATAACCGTTGGCGGCGAGCGCGTTGCCTTCCCGGAACTTCGGTCCTAGCAAGGCTTTGAAGACAGGCGAGGCGAGGTTGAGAACGGTCGACGAGACCCGCAGTCGGTGTCTGTGCACCTGTTAGCATCGTGCATCAATTCCAGCAAGTCGATAGACCCACGGAACGTACGGCGTCTCTCTCGGTGCGCAAGTGAGAACGACATCGCCGCCTGGAGCAATATCAAGCACGTCAGTGTTTGCCATGTTGATGAACAGGCGGACGTGAGTTCCTGTGATTTTGCGAATATCAGAACCGGAGGACAAGAGATGAGCTTGGAAAGAGCGGCCATGGGAGATGCCTCGTGCTCTGCATAAAGTTTGCGATGCCTTCACTTTTCGCTCCCAAGGGTCCTACCTCATGAGGCCCGCGATACGCCTCGCGTCCGGAGAGAAGTGATATCATTTCCTGTCTATTCAACCCTCCTATCGTAACTTGCTTCCCAAAAACTTCCAAATCCAATCGCGATGTATATTCCGTGCCTGATTGCAGGCCGCATCGGATTCATGGTAGCCGGAAGTCGTTCGTCTCCTCGGTCTCCTGAAGTACTTCAGTATCCCAAACACGAGACGACGGGCTTCGTCCGAGAGTGGTTGTAGAGCTTTGCGAAGGTGAAGAAGTAACGTGATTGCACTCTCGCCCGTTGCCGACGTTAAAGTTGTCGCGCTTGACGCAGGCAAGACACGTTACCGGGAGTCCCATTTCGAGTGTTCGGCCGCATTGTCGTACAGAAACAGATAGCGACTGTGCAGAGGCATCCCGAAAGTGGCTGCAGTTACCTGAGCACGCCTCATGCCCACTCCAGGAAAACTCGAAGGTCTTCATGGCGTCTAAGAGTTCGCCGATCGATGACTTCTGGATCTCAACCTGACACAACAATTTCTTTCTTTCAAAGGCTTCTTTCAAGGTACTGTGGCGCCAATAATGATGCGAGCATTGCAAGGCTCCCGGAGCACAGCTTCCGGCAGAGCTGCGGGACTCCCGGCGACAGCCCACCAACTCGTCATCCAGCTGAGTTTGAACGAAGCGCATGATATTGGTCCTTCGAGATCCTCGTGCAAGGCTGAGTGAATCTACTCATCAGTCAGTACTATTAACAAGCTTGAAACCCCACAAAGACTTGCCCATGATCTCCAGGACACGCGAAGGGACACCGCAGAATGCAGACCTAGGCAAAACCATTTTGATGTCCAGGAAGAATCTTGTGCCAATTTCTCCGAACAAGGCTTCCGAATTCAAGTGATATGCGGCAGCGAGGAGATAGGCCGTCGACACAATAAGCGATTGCTCCATCAAGGTGCTGTCCAAGAAATCACGATGTCTGATCAAGGCAGTATCCTTTGCCAGTTGTCCCTGAATCCAAGAATTGACTCTGGAGCATACGGCTGCTTCGGCACCATACTTGCGTGCAAGCCTGGCGACGTTCATGATCGCTTCAGGACTTGGTGCGAAGTCTGGTTCAATCTTGAGATGTATTATCTCGCCTAATAATAACACGAGTCGGTCAGTATGGTTTCACCTGAGATTCGCTTTTGTGGAAGCCTTACAGAACAGCTTCATCACCCTTGCTTCAACACGAGGGAACTCAAGTACGTGGTCGTACCTAGAACCTCTCTTTTGCATCCCGTTCATCAACTTCCTTCTTAGTCTTGACGATGTCCTGAAAAGAACGTCTGACTTCACCACAAGTGTCTTTGCATTGTTGCCGGTTCCGCAGACGAGAGCCGCATCTCCATCCAGTGCTATCTCTTCGCTAGTCGAAAGGTCCATCCTTGCGCACGGTCGATTTCGCTTGTAGGAAGAACATGAAAAATGTTACTTTTATCATCAGGTATTTTGGCCTGAGGGTCTGTAGAAGCTCGTAAGCAAGAGAGTGCCAGATCAACCTCGACGAATCAAAAAATCCCAGAGAACGCAAAAGATTTTATAGAGTTCGACCATCCTCGATTCGTGTGGCAGCATATACTGCTAGATGCAGTGAAAGCTAGTAAGCAAGTAAGCATGAAAGTCGCGAGGACTGGCCAGGGATTTGAGGCGCGACATCAGAATAGGACGCGTCCACTCAAGCACTGGCAACTCTTCACACGAGAACCCAGAACACGCGCCGAGGCCTCGCGACATCCAAAGGCTCCAAGATTGTGGCAGCATTTTAGATTGTCCTCAGCACTTTTCATCTGCGAGCTCCCGCTTGACAGGCTTTTCGCGATTCAAGCACGGGTCGCGATTTCATCCTGCAACCCACCGTCTTTCCTCGTGTTCACTTTCACGATGCGCCCGGCGCTTCTTGATCGGAGACGTTCTATGGTCGTTGTCTATCTGAGAGCGGTAGCCTGCGAATCTCATTGTCATTAAGTGGTTGTATCGCAACCTCGTTGGCCAAGACTTCAATTTCAGCCCTCCGCCCCTTCCAGCTCTTTCGGCTTCAGACGCACACTCCTCTTCTGCTCCACGTATTCGGAGGTATCATCGCTTGTATGACGCCTTATCAGACCCGACCAAGGCCGTCCTTCCTCATTCAGTTTCCTCAAATTCTCGTCCATACCAGAGCGCTCACGATCTGACCTCCTCGTCTCTTGCTCTTTGCGATGCAGCCTCTGGGCCTCTTTGTCCTTCTGGACGGCGGCCCTTGCGGTCTGTACAGCATCATATAACTCCTTCTTCTGCTTTGTGCGCTCGCGAATCTCATAGTTCCTATGCTTCCTGTCCTTGAGGTCCCACTTCGTCTTTGCGAGGTCAGAATCAAGTCTTGCGCGCTGTTGGGTCCAGAACTCCTGGTGTCGTTCAGGGATCAGCCCACGGCGCTTGAGTACGTCGATGGCACCGATCATGTCCTTGTACAGGTCCATGGCGTTTTGCTTATCATCGACTCGCTGCCTCCTCTCCTTGAGATCTGTCTCATCCATAGCGTCACGTCTATAGTTGCGCTTGGACCCTGCTAGCTCTTGCATTCGACCTGCGACGGGTATGAGGTGCTCCAGCGCCAAAGCAATCTGAGGTCCATCAGAAGTGGCAAGCGCGAGAGAAAGGTATTGCTCCAATGTGACGATGTCGGGCTGCTCGAGATGCTCCATCATATCGTCGATGATTCTCGAGGCTGTCGCCACGATCCTGCGATTCTTGTGATCTCTTGCACAGACTGCCATTGCAAGCTGGTAAGTCCCAGGCATTGGACGGACTCCGTATTCATTGTGAGCCTTCTCCACAGTAGACACTGCTTTGTCCGCAGCCCGATTGATTCTGTACATGCGGAGAACTTCTTTGAAATTGCTCAGGTCGGGATCCAGGCCATACGGAGGTGCTGTGATGGTGTCCCAGTAGGCGTAAGCGATCTTCGGGATGCGCATGATGCGGCACGCTCGAAAGAGAGCCGAAAGAATGCCATTACCAGGCTTCACCCAAGCCAGCGAGGTGCCTCGTTTCGGGCGAGACGAATCGCGTACTAAGGGCGTGACCGGCTTGAATGCTGATGCGGATGGCGAAGGTACGAAGCCTTCTGGGTCAGGGACGAAATGATCCTGGCGGGCTGGTGGGTTAGTGTCCTCGTCTTGTGGGTCAAGAGCGAAACGCTCTTTCGGCAGGTGCTGAAGTTGGCGATCTGGAGAGCCGACGGGAGCGATGAGACGTTCCAAATTTGTGGTTTGCTGCACGAGGGAAAGCACATCATCTGTGTCTTGCAGCCTCCTGCTGATTAACAAGAGATTAGCCATGGCCGTAACTAATGGCTCGTCGATAATCAGATCTCCTGCGCGCCACTTCTGAATGACTTCCTGCCAAATACGCCTGCCTTCGTTCACTGCCTCCTGCCTTTGCGACTCCATAAGCTGTGGGTCCTGCTCGTCACCCATGGCAGCATGCCGTATCGACTGAAGAATGGTCGTATATGTAGTTGTGTCTGCAGCATTAGGTCCAGCGTCCGGTAAATTGGCTACTATTCCCCAAAGCGCGTCCATATCCAGAGCAAGCGCGCAGACTCGCAGCACGGCATTGGTATGCATTACGCTTGGCTTCACCTTACTCGTGGGGCTGCTCATGCTATTGTAGATGGCAACAGCCTTTCCCACGTGCTCTGGCTTGTCCATGAGTCCCTGAAACAAGCGCATATAGGTGTAGCTGTCCGGCCACTGCGCTCGCTTCTTCATCTCGTTGTAGACCTCCAAAGCCTGCTTGACTTTGCCATTCTCCAAATTCCAGGCAATTACATGATTCCAAGCTACAGTGCACTGCATCTCTCGACTTCCCAATCGACACAAGTCCAGGGCCTTTTCAGGCTTGTTGTCTCGCAGAACGTAGTGCACATGATCGGCGAACTTCACTCTGTCCTTCAGATGTATGAGTTCCTTTCGCAGTGCTTTCTCATTGCTGACTGTTATTGGACCACCTCTTTTGCTGCGTATGATATCCGTAGTGGGCTGTGGGACAGGCTCGAGACCTGACAGCGCATCTTGCTCGACTGCACTGCTCTCTACTGCCGCCGTGGCAAGTCTCCTCCGTGCTGGTCGGTTCGCGAGTTGAGGCGTGAGTATCAGCGGGCGCTGGATCATTGATGCCGTCCCATATCCATCGCCGGCAATGGCACGTATACTGCGCAGTACACACGCTCTGCACTCCAGCATTTCCTTGAATAATTCAACACATTCACCTACTCTAATGCTCGTGCGCCGAAAGTTCAGAGTCGATGCCGGAGTTCGGTCCGCTTCGTTGCTCCTTGCGACCCAAAGTTTACCATGACGCCTCGCAGTAACTTTTGGATTCAGGAATCACTGCTATATCCTTGCATCTGCACATGGTGGCTTGAATACAGCTTCACATTGGAGACTGATAGCATCATGGAGCAGTCGAAACCATCTTCTGCGCTTTTCAGCGTGTTCCTGCGACTACGACCAAGCACAACCGATAACGAGCGATTCTTGGACGTCGAAGAACCCACAGAAGACGCGCCGACACACATTACCATCAAGCCGTCAGCAAATGACAAAAGAAAACGAGCCGTCGAAAGATTCGCGTTCACGAGAGTCTTTGAGGAAAATGCAGGACAACGAGAGATCTTCGATACTGCAGGAATTCTGCCCATGATCGAGGGCGTTCTCGGAGCGCCAGGCAGAGAAGGTCGAGATGGTCTGCTCGCGACTCTGGGAGTGACTGGGTCGGGAAAGGTATCATAAAATCTTTAGAGATTGACGAAGTGGCGAATACTGATATGATTACAGAGTCATACCATTCTTGGCTCGAAAACGCAACGAGGTCTTACCCAACTCGCGCTTGATGTGCTATTCCAGTCGACCGAGCCCCAACTTGCAGATGCCGACTCGAATGCCTACACATACGACTCTTTGATCGCTGCGGATACTACAGAAGCTACGCTTTTCAGAGCACAAGACTTCCTGGACAGCATCTACGACAACGGCAATGTCTCTCGCCTGTCACGAGCCACAACGCCCGCATTGGTACGAGAATCTACAACACCAGCGCCTGTCGTGCCAGGTGCTTTTCCTTCTGCTCTCAACGAGCACCACAAGACTACAGACGCTTCAACCGTCTATGATCGTCTCTACCCCGACATCTCCAAATATCAAGCTCCCCAACCCCAGCACCCTGCACTGCACCACTCTCCTTCCAAAAGTCACCTTACCAGATTCACTCGCAGCATCGCCAAACTTACACAGTCTTTCCGTGAGCAGGAGTCGTCCTTCCTTTCTGCCCCAGGTGCGAAGCGTTATACCCCTCGTGTTTCCGTCCTGCCCACCTCCCCTTCCATCGACGATATTGCAATCGAGATCGACGAGAGTGCCGAGTATGCTATTGTTGTCAGCATGTACGAAGTCTACAACGACCGCATTTTCGACCTGCTGACGGCGACCGCGTCTGGAAAGTCGCCGGCAAAGAGGAGGGCATTGTTGTTCAAGAGCACGGAAGGCTCGCCTGAGCGCAAGGTTGTGGCCGGGTTGAGGAAGGTCATCTGCTCGAGCTTGGAGGAGGCGTTGCTGGTGCTCGAGACTGGACTTCAAGAGCGTCGGGTCGCTGGTACTGGAAGCAACGCAGTGTCTTCTCGCAGTCACGGCTTCTTCTGCATCGATGTGAAGAAGAGGCATCGTGGTCGTGGCATTCCGGGTCCATGGACGAGCAGCACCATGACTATTGTGGATCTTGCAGGTAAGTCAGAGCGGAATGGGAAATTTCAGAGCACACTGACTTTGTGAAGGCTCCGAGAGAGCTCGTCAAGCGAAGACCGCAGGCGCAACGCTCGCAGAAGCCGGCAAGATCAACGAGTCACTCATGTATCTTGGACAGTGCATGCAGATGCAGTCCGACAATTCGCACAACGTCAATCAGGCTCTCGTTCCGTACAGGCAATGCAAGCTCACCGAGTTGCTCTTTAGCAACAGCTTCTCGCACAGCGGCAGCGGCCACAAGCCACCACAGAAAGCCATCATGATTGTGACAGCAGATCCATTGGGCGACTTCAACGCAACCTCTCAAATCTTGCGGTACTCCGCATTAGCTCGAGAAGTCACAGTACCACGCATTCCAAGCGTGACCTCCCAAATCCAGGCCGGCACATCATATCCAGAATCTAAGAGCGGGTATGCATCAGGCCGCCAGACTCCATCAAGCGTCATGCAAGATCTGGAAGCTGCACTCACTGAGATCACACGTCTGAGAGAAGAGCTCGAAATCACACAGCTCCGACTCGAAGAAGAGACGAATCGTCGCATGGAAGCCGAAGCCGCATGGGCACAATCCGAAGTCCGCATCGATGAAATTGAAGAGCAGATCCGAGCCGAAGTCTACGATGAAATGGATGCCAAGCTCGAGACAGAGCGAAGAAGATGGCGCGCCGCTCGAGATGAAGAAATGGACCGACAAGACGAGCACATGGACCGAAAAATCGACCTCCTCACGCGTGGCATGGAGGTAGAAGTCTATGAAGACAACGACCAAGAAAACATCCCGCCTCCTCTTCCCGCTGCTTCAGGAACTGCTCTGCATCCAATTACTCTTGATGGAACTCCAGATGTTGATGGCTTGACTCAACGAGTGGGTAGTCTGGCGCTGAAAGGACCTGGAAGAAAAGTCAGCGCTCAGCAGAATGGTCGCGTTTCTGAACTTGAAGATGAGAATGCTAGGCTGAGGGCTCAGCTTGCGAACATGGAGCGTGAGAAAGGTTTGAGGAGTCCGAGTAAAAAGATGCGAGTGCTCAAGACCCGGAAATGGGAGGGTGAGGGGATGAGTTTTGATGATGGTCTTTGAGAGAAGGATTAGACCTGAATTTCGTATCTCTGTTCCAATGGCGTTTGTTTGGGTGTACAGGTTGTGGCTTTGGATACCATGTCAGTTTGAAAATGATACCTTTAAAATGTTTTATCACGTTGCTCCTCTCACCGTCAGTGCTCCATTCGACACCTGTCATTCATTACTCTTCTCTTACCTCCTCAACGTTCCTATCCTCTACTTCTTCCCTCCTCCTTCCACAAAAAGCTCATACTCATAACTCGAAAACAAAAACGGTGCCACGCCTTTGAGATCGTTTTCGAACAGTGGCATACTAGCATAATATTCAAATGTCCCATTCGAACTCAAACTCCCCGTCTGCACAGTCCACTCATAAACCAGCGCTCCATCACTTTCCCTCTCTTTCGTGAAAGTCTTCGTCATAAGATCATAACCCTCTAACGCCGGCTCCAGATATTTCTGCCTGTCCAGAAATCCAAGACGTACACCTTTAAGTAATGCGTATACGAACATGGAAGTCCCGGAACTTTCAATATAATTTCCTGAGACGTTTGCGAAGCCTGGTGTTAGGATGTTATGCCAACCTTTTGTGATCGGGTCTTGGGCTTCGAGGACTGCGGTTGAGATTATGCCATAGTATGAGAGAAGGCGAGTATGGCCTGGATGAGAGGGAGGAAAGTAGTCGAGGGTGTCGATTAATGCCATTATGTACCATCCTACAGCTCTCGACCAGACGTGAGGCGCTGCGCCAGTGATGGGATCAGCCCAAGAGGAAGCTTTCGAGACGTCGAAGCCGTGGACCGGGAGGTTCGAATCAGGGAGGACTGTGGTGCCAGCGTGTATCAAATCGAATTGTAGAGCTATATCGTCCCAAGCTGTTATGTTTTCGGGTTCGAAAGTTGCTGTGTAACGTGCGTAGAAAACGTCGAGCATGTAAATTCCGTCTAACCACATTTGATCGATATATGCCGGGTAACGGTGGTAGAAACCTCCGGATGGGGTACGGTAGGAACGATCGACTTGTGCTTTGAGGGTTGAGGCTGCTTGTCGATAGATTTCTTCGCCATTTGTGAGGTTGTAGATGTCGAGGAAGGTGTGGCCGAAACGTATGTCGTCGATTGAGTTTGAGTTGTTGTGGAGGAGGATGTCGACTCCGTTCCAGGCTGGGTAGAGGACGATGTCTGCATGGCGTTTTACGTAGTCGAGGTAGAGTGGGTTTGAGGTTCGGGAGTAGGCTAGGAGGACTGCTGAGAGGTAGGCTGAGACTGTGTAGGCGAAGGTTGGTTCGACGCCGTGTTTGATTTGGGAGTCGGCGAGCCAGGTTAGGTAGCGTGGCTCTCCATGGAAGACCTCATGGGTGATCTTTTGGCCTGGTGGGATTGCTTGCCATCCGGTAGGTAGGTCGATCTTTGCTTGTGCTGTTGTGGCAAGTGTCACAAATACCAGTTTCAGAAGCTTCATCCTGGAGTTTGAGACAAACCAGAATGTCCATGATCATCATTCTGCCGGTCTTGATTTCTGTATATGTTGTGCTTCGCGTTGGGGGTGTTGTCTTGGAATGCTGCCTTTTTGGGGGCTTTCTTCGAAGCCAAGCAAAGTCAAGAATGTTTTCTAGCAGAATCAGTGTAAGGAGCCAAGCAACTTTGGTCAACAGCCATGGCATAGTGTAGTCGAAGGCGGATTTGAATGACGGTCTTCGCCGATGAGCACGCTTCTCCGCTCTTGCATATGCGCGCTGGGCTTCATGGCCGCAGACTGGACGGATGAACTTGCTTGGCGGCGGGGAAGTAGTATGGGGATACGCCGTGGGCTGAATATTGTCTGAAACAGGTAGAACGCAAGAGGTGCAATCAGGAACACCTGGAGTCAGAAGCACTGGCTCAAAGTCGTGCCGGAAGAGGATATCCGAGCAGGCATACAATCTGATCTAAGGGATTTACATCAGCATCGTTCTTTACAGCACTCTCAGAGTGGTAGTTCCAGGAGGTTAACACTTCTCAGCTCTTCTATAGGATAATTAGCGATCACACGTGGATTCTGGTTTTATGATCCTTGCAGAAATGAACTGCTTCTGAGCGGTGAAACAGCTTGCTTCAGCAGCGCTTTCGACCGCGTGCACACGAGTGATCATCGCCTCATTGCTGGCTTTGACGCATGGCGAGCAAATGAGACTTCCTCGTGGGATTACGCTCGGTTTGTATGCGCAACGAGTCGAAGCATGCCCGCCAGACGCCTCACTGACGGAGTAGCACAGCGTTTCGTCTTGACCACTTCATCAGATCGGCGAATCTTCCAAGAGAAAGAGGAATCTTTTGTTACTTCGCTCAGGTATTGCTCAGTAGCTCTAATTGCGTGCCGTCTTTGCTCGGCGGTGTATTGCAAAGTTGAACCATAGGGATCCTTGACAAGGAGTTCTACATTTTGAATACGAGATGTCTCCTTTCCAAGTACTTCATCTCCGGCTTTTCTGTAGCAGAGACTGACCTAAAGCAGACTCCTGACAGATTACAGTGTATCAGGTTTGATGCGTGTCAAGTGAAAGTGCTGAAGTAAAGTGATGATCCGGCAGAGAAAGAGAAGTGTCGTCGCAAAATGAAATCTCGCACTTGCCGTCCGTGCGTCATTCTCGGGCAAATAAGGTTTGACGCCGCTGCCTTCGCTCGGCGCAGAGACTTGCCTCACAAAAAACTTCTGTCTCAGCCCTTTCTCGTTCATCAACACACCCGCGCACCTCAGACCCTCCTTCCTTCTTCCTCACAACTCGACAGCGCGATTCGACTGCATTTACAGAGCGCGCTTCTATTGTCACTCGCGACTCTCCACAATTCCACTCACTTTCGACTCAAAACCCCCGACGGTCTCTACCACGAACATGTCTTACGGCGGTGGTGGCTACGGCGGCGGCGGCTATGGAGGTGGCCGCGGCGGCGGTGGAGGATACGGTGGCAGCAACGGCTACTCCAACGGGTACGACTCATATGGAGGCTACGACACTGGCTCTCGCAGCCGCAACGATAATCGCACATACTCTTATGGGTGAGCACGATCATCAAGGCGCCGAGGCCGACGTATCTTTCTTCTTTCTATTCTACTCTATTGTAAACACTTGAAGATATGCTAACATTTCTTGACAGCGGCAGCAACGGCTATGGTGGCGGTGGAGGCTACGGCGGAGGTGGATACTCGGGCGGCGGAGGCTACGGTGGTGGTAACAGCTACGGCGGCGGCGCTGCTGGCGGCGACCGCATGTCCAATCTCGGCTCCGGCCTGAAGCAGCAGACCTGGGATCTCAACTCGATGCCAAAGTTTGAGAAGTCTTTCTACAAGGAGCACCCAGATGTGGCCGCTCGTTCCCCATCGGCTGTCGAGCAGTTCCGTCGCGACAACCAAATCACCGTTCAAGGCAAGGACGTTCCAAAGCCAGTCGAGACCTTCGACGAGGCTGGTTTTCCGAACTACGTCATGAACGAAGTCAAGCAACAAGGCTTCGCTAAGCCAACTGCCATCCAGTCGCAAGGCTGGCCGATGGCCCTCTCCGGTCGCGATGTCGTCGGTATCGCCGAAACCGGTTCCGGCAAGACCCTCACCTACACCCTTCCCGCCATCGTCCACATCAATGCGCAGCCACTGCTTGCACAAGGAGATGGCCCAATCGTCCTTATCCTCGCTCCAACTCGTGAGCTTGCTGTACAAATTCAAGAGGAGGTCAGCAAGTTTGGCAAGTCTTCGCGCATTCGCAACACCTGTGTCTACGGTGGTGTGCCAAAGGGTGGACAAATTAGAGACCTCGCTAGGGGCGTGGAAGTCTGCATCGCCACTCCAGGTCGTCTCATCGACATGCTCGAATCGGGCAAGACTAACCTTCGCCGCGTGACATACCTGGTTCTGGACGAGGCTGA
>AWYD02004544.1:0-14891 GCA_000504365.2 Pseudocercospora pini-densiflorae CBS 125139 | reverse complement strand
TATTGTGGTATGCAATATGTCGCGCCATGCGCTCGAGCAGCTAAAAATCCGCCTTGCGAGGTGAAAGATGGCCGGACCTACACAATTTTGATATGCAACGAATGCGTAGAGTCCGCTCTAGATAGCTACGACAGTCGTTGATCTGTCTCTCGATAAAGCGAAGCAGGATCCAAAGAAATGTCGTTATCGTTTTAACGTTCTTCTGCTAAGGTATAGCCGAAGAATGTCCGACCTACTAGTATACGTTCTGCTGCGAGGAAGAATCAAATCAACGCTTGAATCCGCATGGCGCGTCTTATTGCATACAGCAATACTAAGACAGTTCTCTCTGTTCGGCGTTGTCTACAGAGACGCGTCAGACGCAAGTCGGCTGCCATTGTGGATGAAGATGCGTTGTTCAAGTCACTAGGTCCGGCCATCATGAGCTATCGTCTCAGTGACCTGGGAGCATAAAGGTCAGTCGCGAAACGCGCTCTGTGCCTACAAGGCATCTGGACATGAATCCTGCTCAAAGAGATTCTGGTCATCTTTTGGCTGTGCTCGAGTCGCGAATGTAGCACAGCCAGAGCACTACAAGTGTGCAGCACGGACGGGCATGGACGTCTCGTTTCTTGAGGTCGTGCGCGCTGCGGAGTCTGATGCACATGTCCGGAATATCATCCATTGACTGCGTCCAGCTTGTGTTTCAATTCAGGATCTACTGTCGTCGCCGTCAGTCGTTCCATGTAGCGACAAGTCTGAATACGAGGCCCATTTCCTATCCGGGCACGGGCATTTTGATACGATTCCAAAAATACGAAGTCGTGTCTGAACGCCGTGCTTATAAAACCAGCGTATAGTAGCATGTTCGCTACGACGCGACCACACGATCAAAGGTCAAGCTCTTCCCAACCAGCCAGTCTGTCCAAACAGAATGAAAATCTTCATCAAGCTTTCTCTTCTTTTGGCTGCCTTTGCCGCAGCAGCTGAAGCATGCAACAGCGACTGTACATCCTGCCACGAGCCAGGCTGCGAAGATCGTGGATCGGACGTCTGCGGCGGAGCTATGGTTCGTTCCCCTGTCGGAGGAAGGGAGGGAGTAGCTGATGTATGCTGACGGGAGTGTAGCGCTCCTGAAGTCGTTCTCGAAGACGCTGACAAACGCAATGTCTTGTCAAATCATCAGAAAGCAAGATTGCCACGAGAGTATGTGTTTGTCGAAGCATTGAGCGCGGAAATTGTTGTTGACGAAAGAGTTCCAGTTGGGCAGGAGCAAGAGAGGGATTTCCAAGTCCGTAGCGCGCGGATCTCGGGAAAACTTTGATCCCCCAACCACCCTTTCCTAAACTCTACAAATGATATGCGCGCTCAACGACCTCTTTGCGAGAGAGACTGGGATTCATGAGCCTTGTCTATGGTGGACGTCCCTCTTCGCGCTGCTCTAGCTATCGCCTTCACCCCTCCATCCTCCTCCTTCCAGGCCCGCCAGGTAATTGACTCCTCATGACAGCATCCAGCAAAGCTCCCAATCCGTGCCTCGTAATCATCACGTCCCCATCATCGCTCACCATGTCAGCGATTGCATGCTGTTGGTCGACAACAGAATTGCACTGCCCAATACTCCCTCTCGGATGATTCTGAGATCGGGGAATTTGCACGCACCCATCCAACCTCCGAACCAGATAGAATCCCTTGTAGAACTGTCTGTTGTAACGCCCGCCTGAGGCTTGAGCAAGTGTATCAACGAAGTTGTCTTTCTTGAATTGCGCTTCAAACGCGGTGAGATCTAGATGTAGAGACCGGTCGCAAATTGTTGTGGGCTGGGCTCGTGGGAAGTGACACGGTCCTAGACCTGATATACGGAGTTTGCGGATCAAGGCTAGCGCTTGAGGTGGGACGCTTTGTAGCCAGTCCTGGAGATCCCATTGGGTGAGATTGTTGAGGTGGAACGTTATGTCCTTCATTGCTGGCAACATGGGAAGGAGTTCACTTCGAAGTTGATGGCAGACTCGAAGGAGAGTATACGGCGAACCAGATAGTCTGCTTTGCTCGTCTGTGTCGTTTTCTTTGCCGGCGCTGCCATTAATTTGCAGATGGTACCCATCCAGCCAGACCAATCTTGAGCCTATATATTTGGCGTCATAGGCGGACTCGTAGATCTGAAGGCGGAGCTCAACTGGAAGCGACAAGAGAGTCACTTGCTTATCATCCATGTTGATGGCACTGCGATCGTTGTATCTGCTGTTGACGATAATCGCCCAACAATGTCTGTCTCAATGCTTGGCGGGATAACGGTGAAATAAGAGTTGGTGGCGCGAGAGTCTCCGAACTCAGAAGGATCCGGGCCGCATGACGTGTCGACTTCGCCGCCACTTGGTAAGCAGCATTTCACAATCTGGAGTGAGCTGATACAGTATTCACTCAAGCGTCTCAGACTGATCGATGACTTTGCCGGGCAAGCCATAATTGATGCGCCTGAGATGAAGTGACTCGCGATCACAATAAGCTTCGCTGTAAATAAGCTTCTTACTATGCTTCGACACTTCTACAACCCACTCTATGCCAAATGGGGTCGGCCATTCCCAATGGAGGGTGTACCTTCGCGTGAGGTGAAGACAGTCTCTTGTTCACAGAGACAAGCACAGCGAGATGTAGAGCACTCAGCTGAATATGGGCGGTAAATGTAAGTTCGATAGTTCTTGCAAAGCATAAAGGCAGGTGTATGTATATAGACGTCCTTCCTTTCCGTTCCTGTGAACTCGATAAATGAATGCCGATCTTGCTTGACTGAGCAAAATGCAGGACGCACACGTTGACGAAAAGCATGGTGCCCAGCATGTGGAGTCTCCAGACATCGAGAAGACTAGTGCATTCGATGCTGGCAGTCCTTTCGAAAATGGGGAAATCCAATGGACGGCAAAAACTGTCATTGCCACAGCTTCGCTTTGCGGCATCTGGACTGGTAGAGCAGACATCCTTCGTGAGACCCATCCACATGCTGATCCGTTGAATAGGAGCACAGATTCCTCTCTTCTTCGTTGGCGGATCTTTAGGCTACATCGTCCCAGATCTGGGCTCCCCGTCAGTCAGTTCGTGGCTGACAGTCAGTTACACCTTAGCTATTGGAGCTGTCTCGCCGTTCTGCGGATACTTGGCAGATATCCTTGGTCAACGCAATGTAGTGCTGTTCGGTGAAGCACTTGTTCTGATTGGCTTGATCATCGTCGGTACGGCGCATGGCTTCTCGCAGGCATGTGCTGGAATGGGTATCATCGGCGGCGGTGCTGCCATCACTGAGCTGACTGCGCTGGCCGGGTAAGTAACGTGTACATTTGACACCTTGCACCTGCTAACATTCCTGTCAGGATTGCATCCATTGTGCCCGTCAAGAAGCGAGGCACTTACCTAGCCATCTGCACAGCCTTCCTGTTCCCATTCACACCGTACGTGATGTACAGTCAACTGATCTCCAGTCGTTCGACCTGGCGGTGGACGATCTGGCTTTCGCTGTAAGCACATGTCTCGAACCTACTAGTGCAGAGCTGATGAGACTAGTATCTACAACGGCATATTCGGAGCCGGTATAGTTGCTACCTTCTTTCCAGAAAAGAACGTCTCGGCACATGAGAGCAAAAAGGACATCCTGTCGAGAATAGACTATGTTGGTGCTCTGCTGTCTATCACTGGCGTATCGCTTTTGTGAGTAGCTCTGAATGGACAACTGTGCAGTCGAGAGCTAACTTGAGAGTAGCCTCGTCGCTTTGGGATCCGGTGGTTACACACATAGCTGGACTAGTGCCTACGTGCTCGCCACTTTGCTCGTTGGAATTGCTCTCATGTCCGCATTCGTCCTCTGGGAATGGAAAGGAGCCAAATATCCTATGGTACCAAAGGAGCTGATCACGGACAACAACATCATATGGAAGGCGTTCGTGGTTGCTTTCGTGGCCGGAATGAACTTGTACTCACTGCTTAACTTTTTCCCGCTCACATTCACCACGTTATTCGATCCGGACCCTATACAAGTCGGGCTCAAGGGACTTGGTTATGGCATCAGCGTCACGGCAGGCGCTGTGGTCGTCAGCGCACTCTTGTCTGTCTTCAAAGGCCACAATCGGGAGCTTCTGATCTTCTCCACAGTTCTGATGAGTGAGTAAGCAAGTAAAGGCACCGTCGTACGTCCGCTAACGCTCTCACAGCTGCATTTGGAGGTGCTCTCGCTGCAGTGACGCCGGACACACCAGGCATGGCGGTTGCTTTGGGAACCATCGCAGGGTTTGGAGTCGGCGGTGTGTATATTCCAGCCGCTACGATTGCCCTCACTGCGAGCCCAGACTCACTTCTCGCGACGACTGGAGCGCTCTCGCTGTCGGTACGCACCATTGGAGGCTCGATTGGCTACACCATCTACTTCAACGTTTTCTCCACCAGACTTGCCAAGCGACTGCCCACCGCGTTGGCAACTGCAGCAGCAAGTGCTGGTCTGGCCATGTCTGAAGTGCCGGCCTTCGTTCAAGCATTTGCGACAGCCCCAGCAAGTGCTGCGAACGTGCCAGGTGTTACTCCTGAAGTCCTCAGAGCGGCCAATCGGGCGTCGCAAGACTCCTACGCCTACGCGCTATCGTACGTGTGGTATGTTTCGATTGCGTTCGGCGTGCTTTCGATGTTGGCGAGTATCTTCTTGGGAAATGTGACCAAGTACATGACGAATCGCATTGCTGCTCACATTAAGTGAGAGGAGAGAGGTGAAATCTGCGACTTGGAAATGTTCTTGACACGGAGATGGTGGTCTGGAAGAGAAAGGTTGTAATGTGTTCTTGAAGTCGTGAAGGGCGAAGGAGAGAGCGGGATGCTAGATCTATGCCTACACCGCCAAGCGATGATGGATCAACAAGGCATTCCTTTCTTCATTCGCCTTCTCCTCCAGCAACCGCACGTCCGATGATTGCGCAATCCGGTATCACGCTTTCACAATTGGCGCAGCACGACCTCTTTGCTCATGATCCCCTCATCGTTCCTGGCGGCTGTCATTAGACCAGCCGATATCGATACTCTTGCCCGTGCCACGCCGTGCTAGGCCCTTAGACACCGCCCGCAAGCCCGGTGTTCCTGCTGTTGCTGAGATAACACAAAGAGCGGTGCAATGTCGTGATCCAGACCTGACATTTGCTGCTTCCAAAAGTTTGAGCCTGCAAACATCATCATAAATAGATCGTTCCATTCTCTGAGCGTATTGACTTTCACTGAGCGTATTGACTTTCAAACAAATTCAGATCTTCGACCTAGTGACAGAAGCCCTTTAGCAGAGGACCATGTCGCCAGCAGCCATTGAACCAGAAATTGCCCCAGCGATCCCAACCATCGTAAATGGCGTAAAGAAGCTCTCAAGCAATGACAATGCTCTACAGAGAGAGCCACTGGCCTCTAGCGGCTCGCTGGACCAGTACGAAAGCTTTGATGTGACCAACATCATCGGCAGGGAGTTCCCGACACTACAATTGAGCCAGATTGTGCAAGACGACCGCAAGGTTCGTGATCTTGCGATATTGGTGTCGCAACGAGGCGTCGTATTTTTCCGGAACCAAGACCTCAGCATTGACGACCAGAAAATCTTGGGCCAGAAGCTTGGAGAATTGACCGGCAAACCCGCCACTTCTGGGCTACACAGACACGCTCTGTACAACTCCAAGAGAGGTATCACAGTAGACGAGGATGGTAAACAGCTCGACGATGAAGTCTCAGTCATCTCCTCAGAGCAGAATCGCCGCTACGACAATGAACGATACAAGGCTGCGTCAAAGCATCTTGCAACTGAGGGCTGGCATGCCGATATTACGCTCGAAAAGATTCCGTCCGATTATGCAATACTCAAGATCACTCAGACTCCTTCAGATGCTGGAGGCGACACTCTGTGGGCTTCAGGTTACGAAGCTTACGACCGTCTGTCACCTGCATTTCAGAAGCTTGCGGAGTCCCTAAACGCAACGCACTATCAGCCTGAATTTCTGCGTACGGCGAAGAGGAACGGGATCGAGCTGATTGATGGGGAGCGAGGTGCGCCGGAAAATGTGGGATTCGATTTCAAGGCCAGTCACCCGGTGATTAGAACGAATCCTGTTACTGGATGGAAGGTGAGAGCAACACTGATTCAGCCATGAATGCCGTGCTAATGCTGATCTCTAGTCTCTGTTCGCCGCGGGAGGCCAAGTGCGAGAAGGCTGGATCGACGATGTCAACCCGCGAGAGAGTGAGATCTTGAAGGACTACTTTTTGCAGGTCGTGGCGAACAATCACGATCTTCAAGTAAGGTTCAGATGGAATAAGAATGATCTCGCAATCTGGGACAAGTGAGTTGAGCGTGCATTTGTCCAACATGTGTGTAGCTTGCTAACATTCTAATATAGTCGATCGGTCTTCCACACAGCCACCAACGACTACTATGGCAGCAGGCAAGGCAACCGCGTGGTATCGCTTGGTGAAAAGCCATATTTCGACCCGAACTCCAAGTCAAGGCGTGAAGCGTTGGGTTGAACTCATCACTGCTCTGTCTCCAGAGTAAGTTCCTACCATCTACAGCATCTGGCCAGCATTTGGGGGAGTTTGGCACGATACGTAAGTCCGTTCCACGGCCTGAGCGGTGATCGTTGCGTCGTAAGACAATAGTCTGGTCTCGAGCGTTGAGCGCAGAACGTGTGCCTCACGTTTTGAGATGACATAGCTTTATAGAGTGGTGAATACCTAGGCATTTCTCAACCGCCGTGCATTCCCCGTGAGTAGACCGAGAGCATGTGCTAATGCACGGCCCTTTAAGCAGACATCGACACAACCATGGGTGAGAATCTGAGGAGAAGCTAATTGTAGCTCTGATTTGATGTCTTTGCACTAGCCTCTCTCTAGTTGCTCTGTAAGCTTCCGCAACAAGAACCGCGATAGGAAGGCTGCTGGCCACCGGCTTTGTTTCCTGTGCTGGGCTGGGTTCATTGTGCACTAATTACAGCCTTTGTCCTCAATCGAGGGATCGATCCAAGGTGCGCGAGCTGCATTGTTCTCGCAATGTTATGTGAAACAAAGGTCAGCAAAATTGATCTTTGCCGACTCTCACTCGCACATCTATCTCTACTCCTTTTGCATTCACAAAGATTTCCCTCTACTTCCATTCCGTTTGCGCTGGTCGCACTGGGTGCTTATGCATAGGATATTGCAACGACTTCACGAACTATGAACGCTCTCACGGAATATCTCACATCGCTGCCGGTCAGCGCTGCATTGTCGTTCTCCTCGATAGTACAGAACAACACCCACTTCGCACCAACCCCGATCTACGAGCCGACGAGAACGTGCGCCTTCATTGTGCCGTATATCCCGACACAAACCCCATACTCTGCCCCCAGTCCGCATGTATTGGAGCCGCATTCGTATTGGGAATGGATCACTGTAATGTCTGCAATTATAGTGGCCTCTGAAAGAATATGGCTCTTGATCAGCTACTTGGAGAAAATCGACCGAAAGTGCAGAACTCTTAGGAATCTGTGCAGTTGGCTCCATACCGGACAAGGCTATGTCTATAAGTATATGAAGTGGAAGTTGAAGACTGCGGAAGAGACTCTAATAGACCTGGCGAAAGACTCGAAACCAGCGATTAGAGCTAAGATGATTGAAGCTGGATGGAATGCAAGAAGGAGGAGTTCTGCGATGGCTGGTCCTCGCTCTCCTTTCTCTGCCCGGAGACTCGCTTGTGATGTGCGTACGGGATCAGGCAACGTTTGTCTGTCGCCTAAGCTTATCCCGAGGCCAATCGTGCTTGGCGAGGTAGGAAGCAATGCTATGGTGACAGCGAGGAATGGGATGTGATCCCCGATACAGGACCGAAGAGCGTTTGACCTGGTACGGCAGGCTACCTACTATAGATCACGGCAGCAATACTGCTTCCTTGACAGCATGCTGCTACATAGCACCAGGGCAATCTTGTGTCTTACACTAAGCAGCTATACGTTCAATGCAATAGCTAGGCTCGCGCGGCAAAGTACTTACTTTGCGTAGTGGGCCTGGTGAAGAAAACAGCAGAGTGATCTCGACTTGGATCAATATGGGTGCACAATGAAGCGAGCCACTAGGGACAACATCATGGATGTCGTCGGACTCGAATTGCAATAGTTACCTTGCAGTCGTGGACAGTGCGGCAGGACTTATCATCGGCAATGATGCTCAGAGAAAACCTGGCCTATAACCGCACACAATGTCTTTTTATCTCACCCCTGTTAGGGGCACCTTTTCCGTCTCTTCCGTCTCGCAATCTTATCATGCTTGAGCCATTGTCTCATTTCCATACCTCAGCTTTAAAGGTCTATTGTAGCAATAATGCAAAAGCCAATGCTGATATCAAAACCATTAACCCGCTCTTCATCGTTGTATCCGACCCAGAAGATGCAGTCTCTTCGGTGTTGATCGACGCTGGAGCTCCAGAACCAGCTGGACAAGTCAAGTTGAAGGAAGGTGTTGTGGAAAGATCCTCACTTGTGATCGCGAATTTCTGTTTCGCTGAGAGATCAGCGTCTTTCAATGTGTACCAGAAAGTGTTGACTCTTCTAAAGAGGTCTGCGCAGCCAAGGTTGTGCCAGTATCCAGCCATGTTTGCTTGTGATGCCTCCGCTTCGCCCCATGCTGGTCCGGTGTTCTCGTACGGCCAGCCTGTCTCGGTGACCTAGAAGAAGGTGTGTTAGCAAGAAGCTAGCTTTAGGAGAGTGGACCAAGACTACTCACCCACACAGGTTTTCCCTGCGAGATGTTGAGAGTTCTGTTGTAGAAACGCTGAAAGATTGGCACTGCATTGGCGAAAGTGTTAGGCAGCCCACCATTTAAAGTCGTGTCGTTCTCGAAGAATGGATAAATGTCTGTGCCGAGCCAGTCTACTGCATCCACTACGGCAGAGTTCGATTCGTTCGCCCAAGCTCTCCAAGTATCAACGTGTCCAATGGGCTTGTCTGCCAAAAGTGTGCCTTCAATCGCTCTACGAGTGTCGTTGATAAAGCCCACGATCGCCTCGGGACCAGCACCTATACCCGCTCCACGTTCTTGACCAAGGCTTCCGAATCGGAACAGGTCTTCGCTGCCGACTGAGATTCCGATTACAAGATTTGCAAAGTCTGCTCCATACTGGTCGAGCGCTTTGGACAGACCATCGAGCTCGTTGGTGATGTTGTCTGAGCCCGAAGCCCAGATTCCCAGCAGCATGGAAGTATTGGTCTTGATCGCTGCTGGAAACGCGGACAGTGGGTCCGAGATCGTGTTTGCTTGGACGTTCGTGTAGAGTCGTGCTGTATTGAAGAGGCCAGGTGAGAACGCGAGCTTCTGCATTGTTTGGAACTCTTTGGTAAAGTCATCTTCTGTTTTGGCTTCGGAATTGGTCATTTGAGCTCCTGAATTGAAGCCTTGATAGACTCGTCCCCCAGCTGGAGAGGACGCATTCTGTGCGAGAATATGGCTGCTGAAGAGCAATGTTGTAAT
Organism: Pseudocercospora pini-densiflorae CBS 125139; assembly: GCA_000504365.2. Classification (NCBI taxonomy): domain Eukaryota; kingdom Fungi; phylum Ascomycota; class Dothideomycetes; order Mycosphaerellales; family Mycosphaerellaceae; genus Pseudocercospora; species Pseudocercospora pini-densiflorae. The sequence continues at coordinate 5,408 of AWYD02004544.1, read as the reverse complement.
TATCGCCGCGATGCTGAGATTCATACTTTCATACGTGAAGCGACAGTCTGCTAGGTACGTTAATGACTGTGATGCCTGCTTTACCCCAGGTTGCGAATTCTCAAGAAGGAGACACAGCTTCGTACGGCTGAGATTGTCGTTTTGTTTATCTATCTAAGGGCTCGAAGGATTCAGAGGATTGAAAGCTGTGAAGCTGCAGCTGAGCTGCAGCGCGACAAGCAAGATCTGCTGCAGATCGTGCGCGAATGTCGATCAGTAATCGCACCTGTTCTTAAAATGAAAATCAGCCAGGAACCCGGCCGAGTGAAATACGGTACCTGGCATGATATAATCTCATGTGAACATTTCTCGCAACCCCAAGTGCCGAACGATAGTCGCTATGGCCGCTTTTATGACTTCGAGTAAAGCCATATTGTGAGGTGTCAATGTTCATCGGCGCTTTTCTTCCCTCTTCGCTGCCTCGTCACATGCGATCTGCGCTGCAGGAATGTGCCAATATAGAACTCCCCAGGTCGAAATGCATTAGCGAGGAGATAGCAGCTGTTGGAAATGCAGGCCCCAGACCTGCTGAAACTGTCTTTGGGATTTGGTTCGTTGCCCACTGCTTCAGTAACCGCCTTATCCGTGCTCAAAGTCAACGGTGTTGCTGTCTGGAGATTTCGTGCTCTGCAAAGTCGCGCTATCCTCACACCGGAGTTCAATAGAGCTATCGACAATAGCTGAGAGCTGACCAGCAAAGTCAGCACAAATTTAATGCTTTCGTGACAACGTTGTGGCCTGAACATGCTCAACATGATTATCGCTCGGAAAGACTTCATACTACCTGAAGCACAAGAGCCGCAGGGTTGCGATGCGCGTGGTATCAATGGCTTTTGGAAGACCCGTCTGCAGAATAGCTGACGTGCGCTCGAGGGTTCCAACTAGCTACCGAGCGCCCATGCCGTCCTGAGGCCAATTTTTGGTGTTGACTGATGTCTTTTGGCAAAAGCGATGATGGTGGTATCGAGCATATATGCATCGCCTGGACTGAGCTGCTTCTCGGTGGGCTGGAGAGAATGTATGTCGTCATGTTTGAGCTATTGCTTCGAAGCGCATGCCCGCGATGACAACTGAGCTCAATCCAGATTGTCTTTCTTAAATGCAGCAGGTCTCATGTTTGATCTGCACCGCGTGCAATCCGCCTCTCATTGGTCATGTCTGAGCTCCAGGTGAGTGATGCCTTAGGACACAGCATAGCAGACTCAAGGAAAGCTGCTGGCGGCTTCAGGTTCAGTGCGGTGTTGTGTCGTTCACTTCTGGAATCATGAGAGATTTCGAACTGCAACATCCTCACCAAGTAGCATCCAGACCAGAAGCTCAGCAAAGGCTGACGTTCAATCGGCGATCTCGTCCGATGCATACGAATGCCTCAAGAGGCAATGGATCCATGTAAATTGTCCTGACCGCTGTTTTTCGGTCGGCATGCCGCGAACATGCCGAGCCAGAGCATCGTTCGAAGCCGCGCCATCACACATTGCGAGTGTGAACGCTGATATTATGTTTGTGCTCTGAAACAAGACTATCGTCCATCATCCCGTTGGCGATGGAATTGAGCAAGGTCATCCAGAGATGAGATGAAAAGCAAGAAAGGAAGTTTGAAGGGAATCGGAATGCAGGCCCACTGCGCTCGGCTCCGGGAGAGAGTCAGGCCATCGGGAAGCCAATTCCAACCTCCTCGTTGAAACCGTCTCACTTCTCCATGCGGGCTTCCACAACGAGGCTGAGATATTTGTCTCCGTCCATCTGCCACTATAGCATCCAGACTGTCCACCCGGAGATTTCCCACGTCTAAGCGATATGGTCGATCGCTACAAGATGAACAAGTAACTGCTGCCCAACGAAGTACCGGCAGCCCGACTGCCGACTGCCACGTCCTGAAACTGGGAATTATACTCGCACACATACAAGGTTCATCCCATTGCAAGATGTTCGCCTCGCGGAATGTGAAGCCGTAAAGTCTGTCGCAGATGCAAATGTCGCTGCAACGTGGAACAATCGATCGCCATGTTGGACTCGCATCGCTGGCAGCGCTGGTCGCTGTGCTCCTGGTCCTCCCGGCTTACGCATTCGTGCATGCTCAACGATAAATGCCTCCTTGTCGGACAGAGTCTATTGAGGATCCTCGTACCAACTGCTCGGCACTGCCAGTAGTGTCACCTCGCATGCCGTTGCTTATCAACTGAGTGCTTCTCCTCTTCGTGCTCAAATGGGAAGGATCTCTCGCGAGCGCGCCGCGCATCTGGTCCCTACTGACTGCTTGTGAAGGCGGACGGCATCCCGAAGCCCAATATGAATTACTCTAACATGATAGAGGAAAAAGCGCTCAAAGTACGCATGGATGCCCAGTGGTAAAGCGGAGATCTGCAGGCTGACGATTTCCAGAAAACGTTCATCATCGCGACACTGGTTTCGACGATTGTTGGCACTTTCACGGCATCCATTGCATTACACGACAAGATCAAGGAAAAGCAAGAGAAGGCTGCGAATGCGAAAAAGCAGCAACAAGGCGTGGATGACAAGCAGGACAAGGGCCTCGAGGAGCTTAAGGCAAGGTTAGGAGAGCTCGAGAATAAGGCTGATAAAGGGAAGGAAGTATCAATCAAGGACAAAAAGGCGTCGCGGTCCAGGTCGAGCTCACGATCACGCTCGAGAAGCAGATCAAGGGCGAGCAGCCGACGCAGCAGGGCTCGGAGTCGAATGTCTCGACGTGACAGTCCAATGGAGAACGACGATTTCGCACAAGCCACCGGGAGATCTAAAGCTATGTTGGAGGAGACGTATGAGCAGAACGTTGGTCAACTTGGCCAAAACTTTGCGCAGGGCGATTGTACGTATCTCGCGCAGCATTGAATCAATGCGCATACTGACATGTTGGTAGTGGTCACTGAGAATGCACTGCAAAAGCAAGTCATCGATTTACAGCAGGTCGTGATCAGTGTGTTGCAAGGTGCAGTCTCAGATAATCGAGCACTGACCGAAGACGACATGCGCCAGATCATTATGGCGCAAGATAAGGCTCGTGACGGGTCCATTTCAGCATTAAATGCACAGCGAGATCGTCTGCTCGCCGAACAGCAGCGAAAAGAACAAGGCGACAAAACGTGGGATCCGCTTCCATCAGCGAAAGCGGCTGCTGCATCTGAACGGCGTGAACCCATGAAAGCGCTGCCACCTGCGGAAGCTGTACCGCCTAAGCCATGGGAGCGTCAATCATCGGATCGCAGGGATGTATATGACCGTGAGCCTGTTGCTGCGCAGTTCTCCAGGCGAGAATCATATCGGTCAACACCAGGAAATGCCAGAGAAGTGTATCAGGATCCCTTTGCTCCTCTACCTCCACGAAAAGCCCCAAAAGAACAATATGGCGACCCTTTCGCGGCAACAGACAGGAAGCGAGAGAATTATCCTGATCCGTTCGCGGCGCCATCCCAAAGCAAACGAAAGGACTCGTATCCAGACCCATTTGCACCACCTCCTGACAAGAAGAAGGACGACAAGCATGCGAACCCGTCTGCTGTCGCCACCATCGGGGCAGGAGTGGCAACCGCTGCCGCTACAGTAGCGGCAACGAATAGGACGAATGGCGCAAAGGACGAGCTTCGCAAGAGCCAATCGGTGCGTGGTCCATCAGATGGAGTTCCTGGCAGAGCAGCATCGCACAAAGCTACTTCTTCTCGCGTTCTGCCTGATGAACCGGAGTGGAAGCCTCCACCCCCTCCGATGGGGAGAGGTGCTCCAGACGACGGCAGAAGTCGGGCACCTTCTCGTGCGCAATCCGTCCGAGGGCAGCCGCCACAAACGAGCAATTGGGCGCCTCCGCCGAAGTCTCGCAGAGGTTCTCTCGCCCCGACAGACAAGATGCCGTTAAATGCAGGATGGGAGCAGGACCGTCCGCACAAAGCCAACTCTGATCCAGTCAAATCAGTCCGCGCTACGTCCGTCGCACCTCCCAGGCCGCCAGCGTCGCCAAAATGGCCTAGCGCTGTCCAGTCGCCTCCTCTCTCACAGCGTTCCGCGCGTGGCTCACCTCCACCAGGCCCCAAGACCATCAAATCGTTACCCGCGCCTCCACCGGCTCTCTTTTGCCGATATGCGAAGGACCTTCAAAAAGACCCGTGGCGGCCTCTTGACAAAGCTTTCTCGCGCAGTGGGACCCATGCTTGTCCTGCTTGCCACATTCCGATACCAGTCGATACACGCGATGTGTGGGTTCTGTCGACGCACTTTCCCAAGTCAAGTAGCAACAGCTCGGAGAAGGTCAAGAATCGCGACTATCGCATGGATGCGCGATTTGTGGTCAAGTGTCACACAGCAGATGGGAGAGGTCATTTTGCGTGCGTGCTTTGCGACAAGTGGAGGGATATTGATTGTATTTGTCGTGACGTCGATGCGCTAGTCAAGCATCTTGGGACAGCACATACGCCGGACGAGTTTGAAAAAGATGGGGATTTGGTACGAATGAAGGATGGAAGTACTGTCAAGAGCAGTACTGGAAGAGAAATGGCCTTGGCCTGAGTTTGAAAATTAGTTTGTGGCGTTGGTCGGAGGTGGCATTGTGATACCCCAGTCTTGAGCGTTAGGATCCATGTGAGAGGGTTGGCATACTGTCTTGAGTGGGCATATCGTGAATTCTGCTTTGACATAAGGTATGAAATTCAGCCTTAGCCTTGCTTGCAGACTTACAGCTTTTCAGGAGATTGACTTCTGTACAGGCACTGCCTAAGGATGGCCGAGCAAAGCGACAGCTGAGTGGACGAACAGTTCTGACGTTGGAGTGCCTTCCTCCTTCCACGGCTAGTGCTGGCTGATGCCTGGCTTCCTGCCCTCCTGCCTTTCTGCTTGCCCTCGTTGCTGTCAGGCATTTCTTAGCCCAATACTTCTGACTGTTCTTCCACTCAGCTCGTAAACAGACAACATCCCCGTCGCAAGCTCCTCGAATGCTTCGGCTTTTGTCTGTTTATCCCGCTCGAATCAGAGCACAATATTCTGTCCGTTAGAAACGCAGCTGCGAAATGAGGCTAGGTACGTCTACCTTTCGGACACACGCCTGCTTGATCAAGTAGCGGATGATTTATAGGTGTAAGTATATCAACCAAGACAAGGGTATAGATCGCGCCGCTACGGCGGCAGTGTTTGCTACGGTACCTGTCTACTTCGAGGGTCGTTTATAGGGTATATAGCGCTCGATAAGACGTCTAATTTAAAGCCTTATTATCGTATAGTATAGGTCTACAAATAAGGAGTTATTTACTAAGTAGAATAAGGGTATACTAGGCCTTATCTAGAGCCTATTTCTAGCTCTTATTATCGATCTAATCTACCTCTTTCTATATATTATATATTACTATTTTAACCTTACTATCGCTAAT
>AWYD02004536.1:0-26180 GCA_000504365.2 Pseudocercospora pini-densiflorae CBS 125139 | reverse complement strand
TAACCTTCTTCTTAATAGTAGCTATAGTAGTAGCCTTAATAGCTAATATATTATCTAATTATTAGTAAATTTGTTAATTCTATAAGAAGGTATTATTAATACTAAAACGTACTAATATAGACTAGTACGACGGGCCTTTCTAGGTTAGCGAATTAGGTTAAGCGTATATAATATAGCTTATATTTATATATATATATAAGGTACTCTAGACTTATAACTAATACGCTAAAGATAAAAACGTAATTCTTAGTATTAGGAGGAACGGTCGGAACCTCTACTTTAAAATTAGTAGGGATACGCTAGTAATAAGAGCGCTAATCTACCCCCTATCTCTGCTGAGGGGGTGCAGGGTTCAGCTCAGTCACGACACCAAGCCATTGTGCAACAAGCTACCAGAGCTCTTCTTCACCTCACTGCCGACATGATCCCAGCAACCACGATGATCAGAGCTCGCCAGAGCTCGCCGACGGAGCGGGACTTATCTCAAGCATAGCAGTGGAGATACTGCACGGCGAGTCGAATTGTAGAAAGCATGCTCGTACATACATTACCAGCATTGCCATATCCTTACCAACACTACGCCTATCAGTCGGGTACACAGCAGCCCTCTCTGTATCCATGATCTCGGGCAATGGTCAAGTATCTCATGCATCTCGAACACTGAGCTTCCTTTCTCTCTTTCTTACTTGCCAGCATATCGAGCGCATTGACGATCTGCCATGACCTCCTCACCTCATTCGTCTCTCGCGGACGAGAAGAAGGCGACGATCAGCACTTCGCCAGCCGAAACCGAAGTCATCGCCGGCCAAGTCGACGATTACAACGAACAGCACGAAGTGTTTAAAAAGAATGGCGAAGTCAGCTTTCGAACTGTCGGTTGGCCGCGTGCGTCCATCATCTTCCTCAAGGTGATCTTTGCGACCGGTGTCCTTTCCATTCCGACGGCAATGGTATCTCTAGGTGCCGTGGGTGGCTCGCTGAATGTGATCGCTTGGGTACGTACGGCGCAAGTCGTGATCCGCATACTTATGCTGAAGTTGCAAAGGGCGCCTTCAACACCTACGTTGGCATCATCTTTGGAGACTTCCGCAACAGACACGCGAAATGCCACTCAGTGGCAGACATGGCCGAAGTCGCCGGCGGATACTGGGCCAAAGAACTCGTCGGAGGTATCTTCATTATCGCGTACGTGCTTTGCGCTGGATCTGGGATTCTTGGTGTCACGGTAGGCTTGAATGCATTGTCTCATCATGCTGCTTGTACTGTTTGGTGGACGTAAGTGCCCAGCGCTCAACAATGATGGGCCCTTAGCTGACACTATCCCTCAAGCGTCTTAGCCACAGGAGTTGTCATCGCATGCGCCTCCGTTCGCAAGATGCACCAAATCGGCCTTCTTACAATGGCAGGCTTCTCCTCCATCTTCATCGCGGTGCTTATCGTGGTCATTGGCGTCACAACTCGAGACAGACCGGCTGCTGCGCCTCAGACTGGACCATATGAACTCGGATATTATGCTGTTCCCACTGGGGTCCCATTCGCGGCTGGAGTCGTTGCTTCGACCACGATCTTCTGCTCGTCTGCTGGAAGCTCGGCTTTCTTGCCTGTCATTTCTGAAATGAAAAATCCTCGTGATTATAGGAAAGCGGTGTACGTCTGCATGAGTCTAGTGACTGCCGCTTACCTCTCGTTCTCGCTTGTGGTGTACAGGTGGTGTGGTAAGTGGGTGGCTTCTCCGTCGCTTGGATCTGCTGGTCAGACTGTGAAGGTAAGTGATAATAAACCTGAGAATGGTTCGAACTTCAGCTGACAAAAAGCTGATAGATGGTCGCGTTTGGCGTCGGTCTGATAGGTTTGATTGTCAGTGGATGCCTTTACCTACATGTGTCTGCAAAATATCTCTTCGTCCGAATCCTGGGCAAGACTAGACACTTGCAAGAGAATACATGGATCCATTGGTGTAGGTCAAGCGTTCCTTTTTCTCTCGATTCGCGAGACTAACATATTGATCACAGGCACCTGGCTCAGCTGCACCATTGGGCTCGGAGCAATAGCCTTCATCCTCGTCGAAGCAATTCCGATCTTCAACTACTTGATCGCAATTATCGGGAGTGTCTGCATGGCACCGATCTCCATCGTTCTGCCAGGTTGGCTCTGGCTTTATGACCACTAAGGCTGGGTCAAGGGCAGTGCCAAGCAGCAGCTGGCATTCTGGTTCCACGCGATGTTCATCCCGCTGGGAGCGTTCTTCGCCGTTGCGGGAACGTATGGTGTGATCAAGATGATCATCGATGCTTATGCTTCTGGGCTCATTGGTAAGTCCTTTCGAAACTCATGTCATGGTCCAATCGCTAAAGTTTACGCAGGCGGCATTTTCCAGTGTGCTGACAACTCGAATTCGTCGTAATTTCTGTGCGTGGATGTCTAGGCACATGGGTGTAGAAATCTGCGATGGATGGACTAGGGGTGAAACTGGCTGCAATGAGATGACGCGTGCCCGCAATTCGTTCCTACCACTTATCATATGTGCTGTCGAACACATGGCAAGCATAGCCGCAAATGAAACAGAATGTCCAAGAAAGCAGCCGCATCTACTCAAGACGAGTAGCTAAGCAGCAACCTCGACGTATATTGACTCCTCATGCCAAGATTCGGCCATGTATGCCTCTTTCGTAGGAATCAAGATTCTCTCCCGGCTCTTTGTACACTCGTACTACAACGCCACGTTGATCAGTCCCTGTGGCAGTCAGTACGGTCCCTCGGAGTTATCGACGGAGAGAACCTACATTGCTGTCCATGAAGAGCGAGAGTCCGCTGTTGTTGAGAGACCTGCCAGCCAGGGCCTTGCTGACCGCCGTTGACGATCGTTCTCGGTATCAAATTACGCCACTGCTGCCACGGCTGAGATAGAGCAGCAAGTGCAATGAGGAGAGGCAACTCTCCTACCGTCCCGCTGACATTCCGGTCTGGCATCGGGTTGGAAGAGGTGTAGCGATCGGGTAGAAAATACTGAGACCAGAGTTGACTGGGATGATGTGCTAACAATCTTTGAGAAGGTTGTCCTAGTCCGGCAAATGACCAGGCGTTTTGACGGCTGATTCTATTGAAGCTGAGTTCTGCCCAGTCTTCATGAAGCTCTTCTCCACCATTATCGTTGTCAGATTCGTCGCTATCTGAGCGTTCCGTGCGATCCCCATCTTGCCCGTTGCCTACGTGTGTAGCAGTCGCGTCGTATGGAACTGCCCAGATCATGCCGGCACAGTAGTACACGGAGAACGTCTTGTGGTGCTCGACCCCTCGTGGAAGTTGCGAAAGCTCTGTTGTTTGGAAGCCATCATGTTGGAAGACAAGCGTGAACCGCCGCCTGGGGTGTTGCGGATCTGGCTGCAGCGTATTGTTACCCTGAGCCTTGGGAGGCGACCACTGTCCATTTCGTTGGGATGCATTAGGTCTCATATTTCGATGTGGAATCATTGGCTGCAATGTAAAGCAGTATCTTGCCTGCTCGAGTCAGCGCCTACTATCACGGTTGAGCTGGTATCGCTAACCATGATGTCTCGCTCTAACATGTGCGGTCTTACTCATGTCGTTAAAGACCACCGAAGTCATTTCCATATGACTGCGAATTCACTTGCGGGCTCTCCAAGGGGAAGCTGTAGGAGTGTTGACTGCCATCTTAATGCTGTCGACAACCATCTGCTTGAAGGGAGCTCTAACACGGCAGAGACCCGTGCATGGCCTTCACTGCACCTACACGCCAACTCCCGTTCCGGTGAGGACGCTAGACCAACCATGAGTGCAGCTCAGACGCAATTGGCATGCCGGAGGGCTACTAGCCTGTTGGGCATGAGCCGCCTTTTGCCTATGCGTATGCGCTGGTGGGTTGACTAGGGCCAGCGGAAATGCTTAATCCCTGCCTTCCACCCATTGTCTCTCAGCGAAAGAGCAACCAGTGAGAAGTCATTCGCAGAGCTGCAACGGAGACGAAGATGTAGACTGTCCGTGTCATGTACAAGCTTCTTGCAAACGTGGTGGCATGGTTCAGCGCTCGAGCAAAGCTGAGTCCGCGGCAATGTGCCGAGTCAACCTACTAGCCGAGCCATCTCGCGACATCTTGCTTCCGCCTTCCAGCAATTGTGCAACAGAGCGGCACAGCATCATGAATCGGCCGTGAAGCTCGTGCGGAGATGCTCGCAGTATGGCTGCGCGACGTCTCTCCGTTCCAAGAATGTCGCTTGAGTTTCGTGGTGGCCGCGCGTGACAATTCGTGAACTCGGGGTGCCCTGTGTCGATCGCTCTGGCATCGGCCACGGTGCGGGCATCGAGCAGAGAGGGACCTCTTCACATGGTCGTCTGAGTATGGACATCCCAGTCCACTTTCACGTGAGAGTCTCTGGCGTTTGCCAAGATTTGCGGCTTAAAATCGCCGACGATTGGTCCAGGTTGTATATAGGTACCACCCATGGGAAGTTGGAAGAGGTGCTCGACTGCAACCTTGTCTTGCCATTGCACAGGCATGCATTGGTCGCGCTTAATCATCGAATCGCGAACGTCATGCAGACTGAGCGGCCGGTCCAGACTGTCGGATTCCTGGTGGCTTCTGCTTGAGCCTGTAAGAGATTAGCGGATTTCGCAACTCAACGACCTTCGAAGCAGAGCTGACGTCCAGCAATGAAGGTCTGAAGGTATGTCTTGAGTCTTAAATACTCAAGAGAGAAAAGGCAGCTGACAGCACATCCATGTCTAATTCCTTGCCCAACCACAGACCTAGCTCTATACGCCCCGATGCGTCCGCCGGTGGGCTAAGTAGCCGCTGCAAGATTGCCTTGTCGCCTTCTTACCGAGAATGCGAACCATGTGAGGGATCAATGGCCCCCAATCATCGCCATCCGAGGCCGCGAGGCGACAGCTTAGAGCTGAGTGGTGGTCGACCATGCCGGCTGGCCAGATCGATTTCCGGAGCCGGTCACGGGGTTGGTAACGACTGCTCAGCCAACGCTGGCCGCAAGTGCTGTGCTTCCAGAGTGTCATGCCGGGTCTAGATATTTGGCAGTGTCTTCGATTCAATGCTGCTCGAGCTCTCTCGGGTTTGAGAATCGTCTTGGAATGCGGCCTTTTTGACCTGAGGCGAGCGCCATACCAAGCCAATCACGCTTCTTCAGTCTTTCCGTGCCAGGACGAGGATCGGCAAGCCACCGTACAAGCAATGACCAGTTGCGGTGGTTGTGGTATCGGTTTTGGGACATCTCCGCCTCTTCGACCCGCCACCACCACGTCGCTGGCAATTGGCCATTCGATACGACGGACGCAATGAACCGTCGTGGCGCCCTGCGTCTCATTGTGCGCATGTCAGTATGATGACAAGCTCTGCGAAGTTAGCAAATTGCTGCATTGGGTATGATTCTTCTCGAAAGCGCATTGCTGAGAAGGAGCATTCCCTTGGCAATGTATCCCAGCCGCCTGTAATTCACTACCTCTGCCTGCGATATCAACAGCGGACGTCGGCAGTCTTTGACGCCGCTACCCAAGAGCTTCGTTCACTCGTGGCCCGATGATGCTCTTCAGGAAGATGGCAACTTCTCCAGACCCCGACACAATGACGGGACTGCGACATGGCAATGCTACGATAGCCGCTGGATCGACTGCTCTCTCGAATATACATCTAGCATGTTGAGGTGTGATTTCCATGCTCTTGCAGGGCAGGAAGCTGTATCATTGGACCACGCGAATACTGTGGCTGCATCGTCCTGCGGTGCATCTCTGTAATCGATCTTTGTGCGCATGACTCCGACAAGAAGTCAGCCAGCATTGCGAATCCGCGCTGGAGGTACGATTCTCCGAGAGACCGTATCTTCAATCGCGCTTCTGATGTCGACAAGCGCTCGTGAGGAAGATTGACGCGTTCCGAATCGATCAGACGCGTGGGCCAGGTATGACTGCCCGGTGCCTACTGGAAGGAATTGAAGGGAGTAACGAAGAAGCAGCGACGCTCTCAAGCACGCATCAGGGAGAGGCACCCCAAAGTCAATGTGGATTGTGGGATGGCGTGAGAGATGGAAGAACGAGGTCCGCTGAAAGGCGGTGCTGCCTCCGTTGTGAGGAGAAAGTGGTAGGCGTTCTCGTACTGCCCCCTTAGATCTGGTGGCTTAGCTTTTGGCCCCTTTGAGCAATTTTGTAATTTTTGACAACACATGCAAGACATCAAGATCTGAAAGACCAGTCAGTATCGATAGGACTCCTCGCTACTTTCAAAATTCCTGAATGCAAAGTCGTGTATGCAGGAAATGTTCCGTCCTTTGCTCGACAGCCCAGATCCCGTGACCCAGGCTCCTGGTCGACGGCTCGGCACGACTAGCTTTCTGGTGGCGCCGCCCAAATTTGTAGAGAATAATTTTTGGCGACCACAAACTTGACATATCGCAAGCATGGCCAGCGAGAAGCCAGTGAAGACTGTGGTGCTGGACACCGGAGCGATCATAAAAAACGAGCCGGCAGTGTCCACGCTCATAAGCCAAGTCGAGACGCTCGTGACTGTCCCTGCCATCATATCAGAGATCAAGGACGCCGCTACTAGATCAAGAGTTGAGACCACGCTGCAGCCATTTCTGACGATAAGGTCACCTAGTCCGAACAGCATCAAATTCGTGACGGACTTTGCGCGAAAGACTGGAGATCTTACAGTGCTCAGTAAGCCTGATATTCAGATCATCGCTCTTACGTACGAGCTTGAATGCGAGCGAAATGGAGGAGATTGGAGACTCCGGCGAGTGCCCGGCCAGAAAGGCTTGAATGGCGCGCCACCCAAGAAGGATGAAGCGCACGTTGACAGCAATGCCGATGCTCCTCTTGACTCTGTTGCTCAGCCCAAGAGCCATGAAGAAAGCACAGCTCAGAATGTTACGCCAGCGGCTGAGCCGACAGAGACTGCTTCGAAGGATGATACTATCCCGGAATCGGATCAATCGGATCTTGCGGACCAGCTCCAAACCGCGTCCATTACTGAGACCGACAAACACATCGTAGAAGACCAATCAGCGAAGGTCGACTCAGCGCTCAATTCTGCCGAAAGTCAAGAGGACTCTGAATCAGACTCGGGCGGCTGGATCACACCTTCCAATTTGAAGAAGAAGCAAGCAGAAGATGCTGCGGCATCAACGACGCAAACACCAGAACCAAAGACTATGCAGGTTGGTGTTTTGACTTCGGATTTCGCCATGCAGAATGTTATTCTTCAGATGAACTTGAACCTTCTTTCGCCTTCCATGTCTAGAGTCAAGCACTTGAAGACATACGTATTGCGATGTCATGCGTGCTTCAACGTCTCTAAAGACCTCAGCAAACAGTTTTGTACAAGATGTGGACAGCCTTCGCTGACCCGAGTATCTTGCTCGACCGATGCGAATGGTCAATTCAAGTTGCATCTGAAGAAGAACATGCAGTGGAACAATCGAGGAAACAAGTTCAGTGTACCCAAACCAGTGCATGGCTCCGCGAATGGAAGGATAAAAGGTGGTGGTAAGGATGGATGGGGTCATGAATTGATCCTGGCTGAGGATCAAAAGGAGTACCAAGAGGCCGCAAGGCGCGAAAAAAGGCAGAAGGAGAGAAGTCTGATGGACGAGGACTATTTGCCTAGCATTCTGACCGGAGATCGGGGCAAATCTGGTGGGCGACCAAAGGTCGGAGCGGGACGAAATGTGAACAGTCGAAAAAGATGAGGGTATGGATGCTCGATATGATGTCTGGCGTGGAGGTAGTTGTGCGCTCATGATTGCATTGTGTGCTTGGCGTTTGTGGCAGGATAAAAGATCATGTGCATCGGCGAGGAGTTTTTGAGGGAAAGGAAAAGGAACCTCTCGCTTTATGGATGATAGCATGAGGATGTGAGGCAGCACAGAGGGGGGTCTTGTAGATCCAAACTTTCGAAGATGGCGCGTCTTGCCCGTTGTGAGCATCGTGAAGTGAATCTGCTGTCACATGCAGCCAGCCGCTTTTTCATTCATATCATCTCACTGATTTACTTTGACTCACTTCGAACGTGCATTGAAAGACTTCCGCTCAACGCAAGCAAACCACGACGTTTCTTGGTCTTGCCCATCCTCACCACCTTCCCTCCGCACTCGTTTGCGCCTTACTGCATTCATCTGGAATTCAAAGACTTTCGATCTTCATCAGCGGCGGAACAAGAAATATTTGGAGCTCGCACATCACTCTCTTGAACAGTTGGAAAGTTCTGACGCCCGCGCTGCCGCATACAAAAGCACACAACACCCAAGATTGGATACTTACAAGGTCGGTGGCGCCTTCCATCTCGCGCTTCCATCCCGCTGACCCATCGCAGCTGTCAACATGCCTTCATCATCCAAGCGCAACACCGCCGAAGAATTCCGCCTCTTCGATTACTTCAAGGAAATTTACGTACGCCTCTATTACGCCGACCTGAATGACGAAGCTCGATACGTATCCAATGTCTTCGGCAGAGTTCTCGATGTCCATCCATCAGACCTTCAAGCATGGCTTGCTCGGGACTCGAAGTTTCTGCAATCCTCAAAAGAGAACGCCGATAAGAGGCAGGTCTCAGATCTGTGCTGGTCGGCTGGAAACTACATGGCGGATTCTGCAGCGGTCCTGTTCGAGTTCGGTCGGAAGTCTGAGGGAGCGCAACATTGCGAGTGGGCGGATCAGCTTCACGGGTTGGCTCTGGACTGGCAGGATGTTGAGAAGAAGGGAGGATGAGAAGAGAAGCGCATATTTTGGCTACAATCAACCGATGGCATAGGTCTTAAGCCGATTCTGCAAGAGGTCAGCGTGTTTTGGAAAGGCACGACTACATGAAGCTGAAGCTACTGTTCTTGTCATCGCTAAACAAGAAGCGCATTTCCGCAAAAAGAATGCAGAGACCCTCGTGCGGAAGCCGAGCAGCATCCAAGGGCAGCAAGTCCGCAACGGCTGCGCTCCAGTATCACGGCGCTACATCCGCTGTGGCACTAGCAGAAGCGATGTGCTTTGTATCACCGCCAATACAACATCTTAATGTCTGCTCTTTACTGCACCTCCCTCCGTATCCAAGCTTGTCCGGCACTTCTGACACCGCCTACACAACCGTATTATGCGTAACCAGTTCTTATAGTACCAACTGTCTCCCTCTCCGCGTCGCGAAATCGAAGACCGGCAATCGAAGACCATGAACCAACGAAACGTTGAATTCAGAGCCTGCTGGCATTCACTGTCTTATGGACGCACAAAAAGTGATAAAGAAGGAAAGAAGATCAAGCTTGAAGTGCAAGAAAAGCTGTCCGGGCTAGCGCGCGCCAAGAGAAGTGGCCTGAGCTCTCAGAGACTCCGCGCCATCTCCGAGACAAACACCACTTCGCGTCGCCAACTTCCTCTCTTCACACCATTTGCATGTGAAGTCGCACGAACTGGACTCCGAAATAGCGCCTATCCAGACGCAGCAAGTATTCGCCCAGCACGCGAGATGCTAGGATGGCCGCTCAACTCCAGGTTGGCATAGCCATTATATACTCAAGGAACCCATCAGCCCTTCGCGAGCTGAACTGAACCTGTTCATACCATTACATCGTCACTGAGTTGCTTCTCTCTGTTGACGCCAGCATAATCTCCCCAATAACAGCATCGACCTTCGCTCGCTGGTCGTTTTCGAAACTTTGGACTGAGCATTACACAAACTTGCTTTCGCGAGCTCCACACTTTATCCCAGTCTCATGCATAACCGGACGCCGATGCATCCATGGCAGAGCCGTATCTGTAGAATGGCTCATTGTGTCCTGCTCTATCAAGTCTTCTCATGCACACGCTCGCACTTGACTTAGCGAGTACCGGAAGGCTTGAATTTATTGGACATTCTCGTGCACAGATTGATATGGTTGCACAGCATATGCTGCCAAGCATAGCGAAGTCTTGTCATAGCTGAATGTCAGTTGGCAGGATATATGTTTACGCTCCTCGCGCTGCCTTCCCAGAGCTTGAAAACACAACCACTTTGCATCAAAGATGCGGTCACATATCTTGCTGACAACAGCTTTCTTCCTGCTGCAACACTGCCGTGCGGATGCGACAACAGCTCCATGCCCCATTCTTGGACCGCCCTTTCCTAAGCCACGGTACCTGAGAAAGAGTGATATTCTGCAGAGTAGTCTTCGAGCCTTCGACCACGCTCTCGACCGAGGCATCAGCAATGGATCGACCGAGAAATATGGCTCATACCCGTTCAAAGACATGACATTTTCCATCGGCATGTTCAGCATTTACGACGAAGATTTGCTATATGAGTATCATCATACAGCACCAGATGTGGCCAACAGCTCGGAAGGAGCGCACAAAGCAGAGGTAAATTCGATATACCGGATTGGCAGTATTTCGAAGCTGCTCACCGTCTACATCTTTCTGGTTCAAGAGGGCTTCTCAAGATGGGAAGATCCCGTTGCGAAGTACATTCCTGAGCTAGCAGAAGCATCTCAAAACTTGACGTCTGCCAACGGAATCCTTGGAGACTGGAGCGAGGTGACCATCGGCGACATTGCAGGCCAGCTGAGTGGTGCTGCACGAGATTGTGAGTGTTCCTACCATATGATTGTGTCCATGCACTGACTGTGACTAGTGGCTTTGAACGACCTCGTAGCCCTTCCAGGAGCTCCTGAGCTCGACCCAGACCAGGTTTCCGAGTGCGACAGATTCGACCCTGTCACAGGCATCTACAAAGAATGCAACGAGCAACAATACCTGTCCGGCCTCAGCAAAGTCCCAGCCATGTGGCAGCCTGGCCACACACCAACCTACAGCAATGCCGGCTACGCTCTTCTTGGCCTAATCTTGGAACGCATCACCGGAAAATCCTACACGTCCCTCTTCCAAGACACCCTAGTCCAACCCCTAAACCTAACCTTCACAACAATCTTCGCCCCGAACACCACCCAAAACGCCATAATCCCTACAAACGACACCTCATCCCTCTTCTCCACAGATCTAGGCTTCCTAAACCCCTCAGGAAGCATATACTCAACAACCTATGACCTCAGCAAAGTCGGCCGAGCAATCTTGAACGCCACCCTCCTATCTCGTGCAGTCATAAACCGATGGTTAAAACCCCGGACTTTCACCACCGATTTCCGTCCCCAAGGAGGTTTCGTCGGCGTAGGCGAACCTTGGGAAATATACCTTTCCTCCAACACCACCACAAAGCTGGCAGTAGAGTTATATACCAAAGGCGGAGGCTGGGGCGCATATTTCACCTACCTAATGTTAATCCCAGCTTATGGGGTTGGGATGACGTTTATGACTGCTTCGACGATACAAAAAAACAACTCAGTCCTCAAAGCTCTGGTATCGTTGGCCATCGACATCATTCTACCAGGATTGTTTGAAGCTGCAAAAGCTGAAGCAAATCAAAAATTCGCCGGGATCTTCCAAGCTCCGAATGCTTCTGTGACGATTACAACGGATCAATATCCCGGTCTTCGAGTTCAAGAAATTCTGGCTAATGGTGTGAATCAATTGACTACGCCTTTTGGTATAGTGGAAGAAAGTGGAAAATATGTCGATCTTCGACTCTTTCCCAACGAGCTCAACAGCAAAGATTCTGGGAAAGTCGGATTCACGGGTGTCTGGGATGTGCTGCCGAGAGAAGAGAATGATGTATTGACTCCATGTTCGAGTTGGAATTTGGTTGATGCACCAACCCGGGGAAGTTTAGGATTGGCGGATTATGTTTTTGAGGTTGACGATATGGGGAGAGCGAGGAGGGTGAGTCCGAAGGCTTATAGGATGACTTTAGGGAGGGTTTGAAGGGGAAGGTAGATGAAACAACAGCATTGTCAAAGTTAAGTTACACCACAAGTCAAGGGTATCAATGGCTGGCTCTCAGAATCAGCAGCGGATGTATGTACGTGAAAATGCAACGCAGTGCAACCCATTTTTCAGTGCTCTTTCCTTCGCTTCCATCACCGACCACTTCTTCGTGCTTACAATGTGTATCCGCCTGGTAGAACTTCCCTCCAAGCTCTAAGCGGCTTATTATTCTCCAATTCCACGACCCACCAAAGCGCCTCTTTAGCCTTGCTGACCTCTTTACTCAACTCATGAGCCCTGGCAAGGGCAAGCCAAGCCTCAGAGTTGTCCCATCCGCTGCCCAGCTTTGTCAAATTGGATAGAAGCATGTAAGCTCTATCACGAGCAGCGAGTCGATTTAGCTCTGCCGGGGTAGGATCAGGTCTGCGCCTTTTGCGGTCGCTCTCAGCTTCCGGCTGACTGGGCCGGGAATCACTGATGTAAGAGCCGCGACGGGATGGGATCGTGCTTGTTGCGGTGTTAGGTCGGGTGAGTGATGGCTTCGCTTCGCCGATGAGCGAGCCGGACGTCGAGGCTTGAGGGTGGACTGGGTTGAGAGGTTCTTCTAGAGGTAACTTCTCCTCATACTGGTCTAAAAGTAGATTGGCGAGTCCGATAATGCCAGCTGCGTGGTCAGGGCTGTAGGCGAGGGCTTGTTCGTAGTCTGAGATGGCTTCAAACGGTCGCTCACGGGATGAGGCAAGGAAAGCTTTCTGTGATATCGTTAGTGCATTCACTGTGCTCAGCAGCTCTCTTACTTACCGTTGACCACACGTCAGCCCACAGGTCATCAATACTCTTGCCTCCTCCCCAGCCCTTCTCGAACAACCTTCGCGCGTTGATGCCATCTTCGGAGGCAGCCAGCTCCTTCTCAAGACCCTCCACGAGCTTCGAAGCATGCTCCAAAGCGTTCTCGGCATCATCGGTCGAGTCTGCTCGGATGTATAGGCCTGCTACGAAAAGCCATGTCTTTATCAGGACGCCCACCTTATGCCGTCTTTCATGCAATGGTAGTAGCCGTGGCTCAGGAGCGGCTGATGCGGAAGCCGGGTGTGATGCTGGTAATCGAAGATCCTGCACTGGCGGTTGATCATGATGTCCTGCTGGAGGCGGCCACTGATCAGGCGACCTCTGATGGGCGATACTGTCCAGAGGCTGCTCAGGACTTCCATCGGCTCCTGCTGCTGCCGCTGTGGCGGGTGCTTGTGATACGGGAGATTGATTTTCATCCTGCTCTGCGATGCTCGTTGCGGACCTGGTACTATCAACGCCCTTGTGTCGACCATGAAAGGGCAGATGCAGATGATGACGATGATGTGGTTTGCCAGCTGGGCTCCCATCCTCATTGGTTACTGTGATCGATATTGGGGGACCCAGTGTTTGACCATTTGATGTGGGTTGCAGGCGTTGCGGAGGAGAGGATGGCGCATTATCGTCTTGAGAAGCGATAGATCTTTGCCTCAACGTTGCATGCTCAGTGCTACTGCGCCTGGACCGCAAGGACCGAGGGCGAATGCTGCCCGTAATGCTCCTGAGAGTGCCGCCAAGCCGTGAGGGCGTAGCGGATGCCGATGTTGCAGGTGGCCTTGCTGCTTCGGTTGCGACACGCTCCGGATTTCCGTATAGTCTCGAGTACAAACCCAGCAAGCTGTCAGTGAGATCGACAGCAGCATCTGGTCCCTCCATGAGCTCGAACAAGATGATCTGTGTCATTCTGATTTGAATGATGCTCACCTTCTCGAAACCCTCCATTTGATCTACGATCCCGCGTGTAGTTGGATTGGGTGCTTCTTTCTCAGCGTCGACAGTGAGACCTTGCGGCCTGCTTCCGAAGAGGACCTCTGAGTTGCCGAACTGACTGTAAGCGGCGTCACAAATTTGCGCGGCAGTCTCGAATTGATCTTGCGCAGTCAAACAGAGAGCAAGCATATGCCAAAGCGCAAGTAGAGGTCGTTCTCGCTCATGATGCTGGTCTGCAGCAGCGTCGCCATTGAGCATTACGGAGTCGTCAAGTGCAATTCGGATGACTTGCAGTGCCGCACCGACATCTCGCATCTCTCCGAGCACTGCGGCGAGAGCATAAGCTGTCTCTGTGTTGTTGGGCTCAAATTTCTGTGCTCGCCGCAGATTGTTATTCGCTTCCGCGAGCAAAGATGATCTAGTGCTGGACTCATAGGTCAGGTTCGCCCATCGTGCTTGGGACACACCAAGCGCTCGATACGCCGCTGCGAGTGTTGCTGGTCGAAGTGCCGACTCAGTAGATTGTAACGACTTTTCAGCGACATCGCCGTTCGTGAGGGTCGAATCGCTAGTCGTAGGTCGCTTTTGCGAGAGCCACTTTTGGACAATTGCGCTGATTTCGTTCGCCTTTTCTGCCTGTTCTCGATCACCATGTCGACATAACAGCTTGATAGCTTCTGTCGTCGCGAGCATTGCAGTATCATCGTCATCGAAGCCAATTTCATGCTTGCCAGTCTTCTCGGCTCGAGCTTTGCCCTTGTCCACAATTTCCATGTAGCTGTCGAAAGCATGCATTGCTAAGTCGAATTCGCCTAGTGCGGCGTGTAGGGTAAATAGATGTCGAAGTATCGGGGTCGAGTGGAAAGTCTTAGTTGCCGCCCGGTATAATATCTCCAGAACACCTCGCGAGACAGATTGCTTCCCTCCTTTGCCCAGGTCTGCATCGCTCCAGTCCGGACCTGTGAAGAGTCTCCAATTGGTGACAACTTGATCTGCCCATTCTTCAACCTCGGTATTGGCCTCGCTAGCCTTGGGAAATTTGGTCTCCTCCAGTAAAAGAGATTCATACGCAGACTCAACGCGATGCAGCTCCACTCGCTGTCGTTGTCTTGCGGCCACACGTTCTGTCTCAGACAGTGCTGAACTTGGTGGCGAGAATTCAAACGAGGAGCCTTTCTGCTCAGACCCGTAGATCAATCCATGCTGAAGGACACTCGACAAAAGGTCGTAGTAGGCTTTCCAAACCTGTCTTCGAGGAAGGTCGAGCCTGGATGGAGCCGTGACCCCTCGGTGAGTCGGTGCTCTCTGCCAGAATTCGCCCCATGCACGGAAAGGGCTGTATGCTTCTGCGAGATGGCCGGCTGAGGGCGATGGCATCTTTTTGACGCTATACATGCATGCTCTTGCTAGTAGTCTTTCCGTCCATCGTCGCAGTTCGAGACTTCTATATCCAGGCGTGTGTGAAGTGGCATCCTGATAGGCCTCCCGAGCCTCACTCTTGCGCTCCAGTGTGTCCAGGCATGATGCTCGGATGAAAGCACATTTCACCTCGCAGACCTCTAGCCATCCCAATGTTCCTGCCGCTCTCTTCGATGCCGGGGCTTTGGGTCCTGATCTCTCTAGCACTATTAAGGCATCCTGAGGCGCCTCCTGCAACCAATATATCTGTGCGAGACACGTGCTCGCTATGAATGAATCGTCTGGGAAGCTCTGCTGTGCTGTCGATACAGCCTCGGTGAGACGAGGCAGGAGCTCGCCGAGACCATGAATACTAGTTGAGGCTGCAGACGAGGCAGAGGTGGGACGGTGGGAAGCGTTCGCGACCTGTGATTCTGCGCGCGCGGCAAGGGTCAGACCTAAGCAATGGCTGTTTCAGCAATTCGTTCGTTCTCCATCAACTTTTGATGTTGCCTACACTTTCTCTGAGGAGCATGCTTCTCGACCTTGCGTGCCAGCTCGGGCACATCGTTCCATTGGCCATTGCAGAGTGCCTGATCCAGCAGCCCCAAGTACCTGGCACCCTTTTCGGCGTTGGGCGTCCTGTGGACACTCATGGTGCACCTTTCACGCCGAACTTGCAGTCGCCAGCCCTATCGAAGCCGCATGTTCACGCAGCGCTCTCCTCCGGCATCGAGACCATGATCAAAGCTGTGCAAATGGTCCAAAAGCTCACAAATGTGTGCTGTGTATCCGAGTCAATTCGGCTTCTGTTCCTTCCCATACAACACGTCAATGCGAGAACGTGCACCTTGACGGTAGGCGACAGGGAGTGGCCATGCGAGTGCGGGTAGATCCGCCGCTAGTCATGCAGCTTCTTCTTCTTCTTCTCTCTGGATGCGAACATAATTTTGTTCCAACATCCTCTCAAAGGTGAGAGCTACTGGAGAATGACACAGCCGTCGTCGCAGTCATTGAGCACCTTGCGGGCTGTGACATATCGCATCACGACAACTTCATCTCAAGAACTGCCACTGGTCGCTGCTCAAATTTCTGCCTCCATCTGGAACTGCAGAGATCTGATATCCTTGCCATCGGAGAATAAACAAAATCGCGAGACAGCCGAAATACTGAAGAGGTTCCACACTCGCATTGGCTCTCTGCTACAGGAACGAAGTATCGAGGGAAGATGGGCCGCTGTCGTTCTCGTTAAAACTACGATCGAAGCTGGAGGCCTCGAAGTCCTTAGCAAATGCAATGCCTGGGTCAAAATTCTACTTGGATACCTTAAGAAGCCAGATCCTCCGACGACAAGAAACTTGACTCTGATCACGCTCACCCGCATCTTCATGCTCACATGGGACTATTCCAACCTGGTGCGCGAGATCACGACCCCCAATTTGACAGCTTTGGTTCCGATTTGTCTCTCGAATCTGGAAAACAAGCGTTGCTCAGCTAAGGAATTTGAGGCCATACTGGAAGCATTTGTCGCCCTACTGCCGAAGCATCCGACCATATTTCGAAATAACGAGGCAAAGCTACGCTCTATTCTTTCGTCAGTGTTGTCTGGCGTCAGCTTGCAGACTGGTAGCCGATGTGCATATTCTGAATCACAACGCTCCGCTGCAGAGCGCTTGTTAGTGCTGCTTCACCATTGTGCACCCAAACAGGGTAGCAGTGACAAATGGACCGATACATTGAAGGCACACACACAGGCTGCTCACGCTACATGCGACAGAGTCTTCCGTGCAGTTCACGAGCAATGGCAGTCAGCAACCGGAGTCGAAACTTCAGCACCCGCGCATCAGATATTGAACGGAGATCTTGAATCAGAGAACGAGGATGCGGCTGGTCTCAAGCCTTGGAAAGGTGTCTTTGCTGGTTCGGAGAGACTGATTGCACTGCTGCGCATTATCGATGCACACTTGACGACAGCGACCTCGGCCTCTATCTCGGCACCGATCGGTATTCTAGAAGATCTCCTTGCCAGGATATTCAGTGTTGTGCCAACACTAGCCAAGCAAGATGGTCTCAAGGCCAATAATCAGATATCCAAGGACGAACGCGAAGCCATATTCGCAGCCTTGCCACAGATCCATCTAGCTGCCCTTCAGCTTACTGCATCAATCTACGCCAGATTTCAAGCTGCGGCTTCAGCTCTCACAAGCATCACGATCGAGCGGATTCTGCCTGTATTCCAGGCTCAATATAACGATGGTGTTCGCGAGGCAGTGTTTACGCTGGTGCAGCAATTTGTTGATCGCTCTGGCCTGTCGATGACTCGCAATGAAGTCTCTGACCTGTCGCCTGTCCTGAAGGCTGCATGTCAAGAAGTCTTTCCTGCAAGCGAGCTCAAGTCCCAATCACAAAATGGTAACGGCGTGAAGCAGCAATTAGGCCTGTCTGGCGGTCAAGTCACCCAAAGCCATCCTTCAAACAGGTCTACCGTTGTAGAGTCAGTCAAGAGCGTCCTTTACGCAGTCCTCCGAAAGGTTGATGCTGGAGTGTTGTCCCCTCAGATCCGCGCTCAGATTGACAGAGCCGCCATTTTTACTAGAGACCAGCAGCTACTCACTGCGAGTGTCATGAATCCGGCGAGGAAGAATAATGCCAATCAAAACGAAAGCAGTCTCATGCCCTTCCTAGCCCGGGAGTTTGGAGGATGTACTGAGACTGAAGCTCTACTAAGGCCGCGAATGCCCTTGGTCCGAGTAGCGAAGTCGGGGCAAGACGAAGCCGACGAAGCGCACGATGCATCTGATGAGGAGGAGGAAGAGGACGACAATTTCGAAACAGAAGAGGACGTAGAGATGGAGGAGACTCAAGAATTTGGCGGCGCTAGAGAGGAAGCAGGGCCGGAGGAAGCGCATGCGCCTGATCCGAGCTTCGATGCTGCACAAGGCGCAGATGAGGATCTCTTGCCAAGCGACAACAATGCTGCGATCACTGCTTCTGACATGTTATCGACAAGCAAGCGCAGAGCAGACGAGAGCAGAGAAGCAGAAGCCGCAGCCAAGCGTGCAAGGACCATTTCTCCAAAGCCGCAAATCGCTCAAGTAGTTGCTCCAGCGCCTGTCAATTCTTCTCAAGCGACTTTTGCAACAGCTGTGCCAGAACAGCCGGACTTCGGTGATGACGATAGCGATCTTGAGATACCAGCTCTTAATCCGGACCCGGACACGGATCCAGAGGATGCTGCAGAGGATAGCGAGTAGCATTATGACTATGACTGTCAATGAATTGTGCAAACTTTGATGGAGATGCGAGCAACGTCGTCAATGTATAATAGTATTGGCATTTGTCGTTCACATTATCAAACTGTGTAGTGGTACAAAAGAGTACTCGTGTCGCTGCAACATTTCAGAATCCCATCTTCCCGAACGCCTCGCTCAACTATCAAAAAGCAACTTTATGCGGAATGCCATGTGCCTTCTCCCATCATTCATGTCTATTTGTTTGTCCAAAGACCTTGCCCATTTCAACGCTCTCGAGAACGCCATTGCCAAATTTGGTCAGATCCCTCTTCATGACCACTGCAAGTTCCACTCGTCCGGAATGATCGAGTTCACCTTGATCATGGCCTGGACCGCCTCCTTGGCGTGGCTCTCAGAGCACTTATTCAGCTCCTCGCCCAACTTCCGGAACCAAGTCTTTCTCAGCAAGCACTTATTCGCATCAGCTCTGCTCGCAATTTGCTCATCCCAAACACCGTTGCGATGAGTAAGCGCCTCGACGATAGATTCCATCTCGTATTTTAGTTGCCCGCAATCGCCTCTGAAATCGCCCTTGAAGGGGCAGGTACCCTGAGCGTCGGATGCATTGAATCGAGACCAATTGAGATCCGTCACTTCCATGATATCCCGAATTCGCTGAATTTGGGCTGCCTTGTCGGTTCGAAGCAGGATCTCATTGGAGCCGGTGTATGGAGCATTGTTGTTTTGGCTTGCGACTCCGCTCGATGCAGTTTGTTGTAGACCATTGGTTTGTTCTGGAAGGCCATTGACGAACCATTCCGCTTGAAGCAAATTTTTGGAGTGAAGATACTGCAGTCGCTGAATGGCTTTTTCCGCGTCCCAATCGCTCGCTGCCAAATAATCGCGGGCGGTGTCGAGGTACATTCCTGTAAGAGCAGCGAATTCGTTGGCCTTCTTCAGGAGATTGATCTGGTGGAGAGCGGTCGAGAACTTTCCTCCAGTGGCCTTGAGCAGTTCTTTCGCGTCCTTCATGCTGATCTGGGCAGTCCGCGAGAGCTCACGCGCCTGGTGCTCGGCGTCTTCGTCGAGCATGTCCTTGAGCTTGGAGTAAGCCACGTCGCAGCGAGCCACTTCCATGTCGGTCAGAGGCTTCTTCACTGGCTCCGGCGGCGAAGGTGGGCTATAGTACACGGGTTGAGCAGCTCGACGCTTAGCAGGCGTTGAGCCAGCGGAGTGCTTCGTGGGTGAGGGTGCATCGTAGCCCATGCGTTGTTCCCAGATCGTAGTGGCGATTCTGTCAACCTTTTCGTCGTAGTCAGGCTGCTTGTTGGGAATGATTGGGCGCATATATTGATCATCGTTGTCGCGTGGTGCCGATGGGTTGCGGACCTTGCCGGGAGGAGGTGGTGGTGGTCGCTCGTGGTGAAATATGTCGCAGTATATCAACCAGCCATGGAATCGCAACTGGGAACGCGTGTAGTATGCTGGGACTGGCTCATATGGACGAAAGACCGTTTGATACACGAAGTGGACGAGAGAAAAGACCTTGAGCACGGCCCGCCCTAGAAAGCAGGTATACAGAAGGTCGAGGACCAGGAGGATGCTGAGCAGTGTGGCAAACATGTCGGATGAGGTGAAATTGTTGATGGCTCTCGCGATAGAGCTCAACATCTTGAGCTGTGGTATGTGCTGTCGGACTGTACTTTGGTCGCAGAGAATGTGTGAGGTGCACGAGCGGCCAGCTAAATGTGTCGACTCGAACGAGCGCTGGAGTTCTGAGAGTGTTTGTGAGCTGCTGTTGACTGCCGTCGAAGTTCTGTTGGCAGAGGGCGTTGGCGCTCGAAGAAGATCTGCAGTCTGCGCGTTCGAACGTAATGTCGGAAGTGTGGGACAGAAGTCAGTAGAAGGAGGCAGTTTTGTATGGTGGGATGCGTGAGCAGGTGATTATTCGAAGGTCGTGAATAAGTAGGTATTCGAAGGTCGTGAATAAGTAGGCACTCGAGTTCCAAGGTGGTGTCGCGAGCGTAGGAGAGAAGTCGGTCGAAGAAAATGCTTTAAAGGTAGGAACGCGAGCCCAAGTGATTACGCGCAGCTAGTGAACGAAGAATCGCGTCCAATTATAGATCAGTGATTTGTTGGTTTCTATAGCGACAAGAGAGGAGCAAGTGAATGATGTCTGCGCTTTATGCTCGTGATGCCTTGGCGTCTTGAGGTCCGTGCATAATCTTCCAGCTGATGCCTCTCACTGCCGCCGTGAGGCGGATCATGAGGCACGGGTATAGTGAATGACTTGAAGCACTCCGGAAACATCAGAAGCGTGAAGCTCTCCGTGTCTGCAAGCTCAGAGGGCCCAAGGCGAAAGCCAGCCCATCATGGCCGATGTTGCCATCCTGAGTGAATCTGTTCTCCGGGAATGCTTGCACTCATATAGCCTTGCACAATACATTGTAGTCTCTTGCCTTCGCAAAGCCAACGCATGTCTCAAGTCATTCTCTTTCACCCAGCTTGATCCAATGTCGCACACCACGCTCTCTTTGAAGACACCACATCCCAGATGGATGTCGGGCTGCATTGATATTGATTGCATTTCTCACTCTGTGATAGCGCTACAGGGACCATACTATAATGCCCATGGCGATATTCTTACAATACACAATAGCTCAAGCGCTCAAAAATCCACAGAACTGAAACCCGGCAAAGAGCACCTGGCCTTTGTCACGGGATCTCTCGCTCGCGAAAAAACCACACTGCCGTAGTCTGTTGTTATTCCTTCATCTTCATTCCATGCCCTTCCTCATGCTGAAGCTAATATATGCTCCGCTAATGTACGCTCTTGGCACGCCGCGTTCCCAAAAAGTGACCTCCAACGCCGTACTATGCGATGCAGAGCAGGAAGCAACGCTCGAAGGATTACGAAATACTCAGCTTGCTGTTGTCGTCTTGTGTCCAACTCTCTGCTGCAATGGTCAAGCCAGATTGGATCTAGATCTTGACTTCTTTCATCTCGTCGTCAATGGCCATGGGAGGCACGCCTTCCTCTTTCGCGGGCGACAGCGGACTCGTCTCTTCGTCGTCGCTGTTGCTCATCACAGTGCTGCCCAAGCGACTTTTGGGAAATGGTTGGCTGCTTCTCCGGTCTTCGAGCTTTCCATTCGTTTGAGGAATATTCTCCTTGTCTTCCCTAGGATGTGCGGAATTGGGCGTTGACACGACAGATATCAGCTTGTCCTCGCTAGGTGCAACAGATGTGTCGAGCGTCAAAGGCTGGGGCTGGGTCTGGATTGGGCTCTCTTCAGTCACTCTTGCAAGTGGGCTGCCCATGTGGCCTCTTGGACTCGATGTACCAACGGGCGCTTTGCCATTGGAGTATCGGTGTGGTGACCTGCCTCGGTCCTCTTTTGTCGGAGATCCGTACGGGGAGAATCCGTTTGCGCCGGGCGAGACATTACTATTGATTCGCAATGGGCGCTTTTTAGGGGCTCTCCTTCCGTACTTCTGATCTGTTCTCCATCTCATAATGTCAATGTATGCTGGCTCTACTCCCTGCTTCGGGAATTCCCGCAACTTCAGCTCTTTCGTATCCTCGTCAATGAACCATTTGTCGGTGTGCATATCATCAGCGACAGTCGCGAGGAACGCCGACCATGATCGTGAGATGACGTATTTGCAGTCGTAGTCGCGGCCCATGAGGATGACTTGTCCCCATCGTCCAGTCGGACCGGGCGCGAGATCCACTGCAATATTGTTTCCTCCCCAATCTCTTGCCAGTGGAATCCAAGCTGGATGTGAGTAGACTTTCTGGACGGCGTTTGGTGGTTGTGAGTCCTGCTTGTCTACCAGCTCTTGCCGCCACTGTGGGTTGTTTGGCGATTGTGGCTGCGCCATTGGCACTTGCGCAGAAGAGGACGAGCCAGCAAACGCCTTCAGTGGCGCTTGAGGAATCTCGAAAGTCTGTCGATCATTGAAGTATGCTTCGTTGACCGTTCTCCATTGCTGCCATTCCTGAATAATCTCCTCGCAATCGAGCAGCATACAGCCAAAGATGACTCCTGTTGGCTGACCGCCTCGCTCCTGCCCATCGTGAATCTGCAATGACTCCCGCACTTCCTGAGGCAATGTGCAGTCTAGTTCATGTTCCAGCTCGTTCACATCGTTGACCGTAGCGCCCATGCCAAGATTCTCGAACAGCTCTTCGTAGTTGTCCTCCAGCCATCGATCGATCCGCTTCCAGGAGTGACTGACAGGAGGCGGTGGTGGAAGTCCATCCTTGAAACTCTCCATCTGAATCTCGCCTTGGCCAACTTCGGCCATAGACTTGCCATCCAATGCAGAGCCTTGTCTGGACAAACTGTTCCGCTGAGGGGAATAGGGCGGGCTCGTGGTGCTGGTGACGAAGCCATTGCCGGCTTCCAGGTCGAGATCTGTTCTCGATTCAAGCGCACTCGTGTTGCTCGGCGACGTGATGCCATTGCGCGACTGTGAGACTGGTATGCGGTCGTTGCGGTAGGAGGCGTCTGGTCCGGCGTGTCGATCGTTGGAGGTCATGGTATGCCAGAACGCGCGGAAATGCGACGCCAATCTGTTGCCATTGGCTTGGTCAGTATCGTCCATGATTGCGGTGATGCGCCTGGCGCGGTGTTGCGCGTGGAGGAGTATGGGGTAATACGGAAGAAATTTTGTAGGGAGACGTACGTAGGAGCCATGTTGTCGTGAGTTTGGGCGGCGCGGACGCCAACGGTAGCGACTGTCAACAAGGGACAGGGTGCCGGTCAAGGCAGCGGAAGGATCTGACTTCGCGGTGGTGTCTGTCGGTGGAGAGTTGTGCGGCGGAGAGTTTGTTCTTTGCTGCGTGCAATGCTGTAGTGCTCGCTTTCCGCTGCGGTCTGGCTCTGGCTGTCCCAAGTCTAAGGAGAGTAGCAGGGATATCAGGGTGCCGGCCGTTCAACTCAGCACCAGGACCACTTTGCGACCCGCGATGTACGTCAGAAGATTCCACGCCAGATAAGTCGCGATTCTGCGACGCACACTTCAACAAATTATAATTACTGCTCTCGGCGGTGTGGTAATGGTCCGTTTGTGGCACACATTAATTGCTCATGCCTAATGTTTTGCAAACAACACAGGCGTGGCCACTGCTGCACGACGGGATGCCGAATCCCTAAGCAACGAGGAGCCGCCTCAAAGCTTATACCCTGCCTTAACGTGTGCAAGGAGGATTTCGTGTTTCCATCGATTCGTTAGCGCCGTAGGAACAGCCGCTTCTAGCGGTTTCTAGTAACCGCTATTCCATTAGGAGATAGTTAGCGATTAATTAGAAAGTACGAATTGCGATAAGTAATATATCCTATTATAAATATACTATTAAATTCTTACTTTCTTAATATATACTATAACTACGCTCTTAACTATTATAATACGATCGAAATACGACTCCTAGAACCTTCGTTTATTAAAAGATAAAGATATTAAGCTCTAAGTAGCTATTAAGCGCTTCTATAGTAGCGTATACTATATAAAAATAGTATATAGCTAGAACTTTAAAATTCCCTATATAACCTTTAACAATCGAGTCTATAGTATCTATAGTAGTTATATAGAAGCCGCTAAGAGTTAGAAGCGATTAAGTAATATAGAAAGAGGTAGTCTTAAAAAGTAGATATTAAGAATAATTAAAATAGGCTTTCTACTAAGATATAAGATAATTTATAGATAGGTAGAATAACTACTTATAATAAAGCCTAGATATAATCTACTAGAGATAGAGCCTATTAGAGTCTACTAGCTATTAAGATTTATTATAGAAGATCTAGATCTATGTCTTCGCTAGACTACTACTATAGATAGTAGTAGGCGTAATATTACTAATAATCTAGAGATCCTTATCGAGTTCTATAAGTTACTTAGAGATACTATTATTAAGTATAAGATCGAGATATTAGATATTACTAATATAGACGAAGCTAGCTTTCTATAAGGCTACTATAAGCGTAACTTTTAGGTTATCGTTCTTATTAAAGAGGCTAGTTCTATATATATTCGATAGCCTAGTAGACGCGAGTAGATAACGACTATAGAAGCGATCCGTACTAATAGCTTTTACGTACCTCCGTTCTTTATATTTAAAGCGAGGTAAGTTATAGAGTTACTATTATACTAGTTTTAATAAGACTTTAGCTAGTATATAGGTACTATATTTACTATATTAGATAATAGTTAGTCTAATACTAATATAGTACTATAGTAGATCTAGTACTATAATATCTATTACTCTCTAAGTAAACCTAGAGCTTAGCGCCTACTAATAATAGACGGTTACGATAGCTATAAGTCTATTCGCTTCCTATAGTATATCTTAGCTAATCGTATACTATACCTCTACCTACCTTCTTACTTAACTACTTACTACTAACCTCTAGATTATAGCGTATTTAGTCCTTATAAAGCGGCCTATTCGAGCCTACTTATAAAGTACTACGTAGAGGTCGGTCTTACTAATATAACTAAGACGGACTTTCTATTAATCTACTCGGAGCTATACGATAGTATCTTTATACTAGAGACGATTATTAATATCTTTAAAGGAATAGGTATTAACCTAGTTAATATAGAGGTCGTTCTTACTAAGTTACTAAAGACCTTTACTCGAGAGATTACTCTACTAGGTTAGTAAGAGCCTTAGTAAGAGCCTACCTCGTTACTAATTAATATATCTCTAGTAGCGAGAATAGCTATAATAAGTCTACTTAATATCTTACTATTAAGGGCTCTACTCTAGCTACTACTATAGGCTCTAGTAAGGACTCGTATAGCTTATAAAATACTCTCGAAGAAGCGACTTCTATTTAGTAGTAACCCTTCTACGCTACTTAGTTATAAACGGCTTAAATCTACTACTAAGAAAGTAGACTCTTAGAGTAAGGGATATATAATACTTCCTTACTTATATAGGCTTCTAGAATACGTATATAATAGTAGAATTAAGACTAAGTTTAAGAAGATAGTTAAAGCGGCTTAGATACTACTTAATTAGTATTAAATAGTACTATATAAGAACGAGGGTCTTCGCTATACTCTTATATAGAAGACTCGTAATAAGAAAGCTAATATTATTATTAGTAAAGCGAGGCTCTTTACTACTAATCTTATAGATTAGATACTAGCTAAGGCAACGTAGAAGACCGAATACGAGAGGCTCTAGTAGTTAGTAAAAGAAGACCTTACTAAGCTTACTATAGTTAAGAAGCGTAGATTAGTATTAGCTATCTCTTAGAATACTACTACTTAAAGAGAGCGTATTAAACTAAACTAATAACTAGGTAACTTATATAAAGAATATAGAGCTACTACTAAGAGTAAGAGCTAGTATATATATAATATCTACTTTCTTATTATAGATAAAGATTCTCTAGCGAATACTAAGTTAATTAAAGTATAAGAAGCTTAGCGATATATCTAGTAACTAGAAGTAAGATTAGAAGTATTTAAATAAGCCGAGATAGTTACTAAGTATACCTACGATATATAGAAGACTAAATAGAAAGAGATTAAGTTAGTAGAAGAGAAGATTAAGATTCTTAAGCGTATAAAGGACGAAGCTAATACTATAGATAAGGTAGCGATTAATACCCTTCTAGTACTAGACTATATAGTAGATATAACTAATAAGATTAAGTAGGAAGCGAATAATACTAATAATAAGCTAGATATAAAGATTCCTTCTACTATAGAAGATACTAGTAATATAGAACTACTAGATCTACGAGAGCTTAATCCTCGTTTAAATAGCGCTCTACTAGACTTATAAGATATATACGAGAGAGGATTCTTTAGAGACGATAAAGCTACCTAAATCTAGTAAGAAAGCTACTAACTAATTAGAAGCCGAGAAATACCTATTAATAGTTAAAAGTATATCTAATCGACGTATCTCGGTCGATTAAGTACCCTAGCGAGTTAGGATCTAGC